>OZ019979.1:12037481-12132784 GCA_963970395.1 Ephialtes manifestator
AATTAATCGCCCAATTAAATGCTGATCAAAGATATATATTTTACCGTATAACTAAAGGTAGTCAAAAGATGATTTACATTGATGAGCCTGGAGGTACAGGAAAAACTTTTCTTTATAAAGTATTAATTAATTATTTCTCTGGAAATGGGAAAAAAGTACTGGCTACGGCATGGACAGGCATTGTGTCGATTTTACTGCCGGAAGGAATGGCAAATCGTAAAACATTTAAATTGACTTTGGATTTAAGCAGTATAGAGACTTCATTTTTAAAATATGAATCTGAAAAAAAGAGGTTAAGAGAATGTGATGTTATAATTTGGGATGAAGCCTCTATGATACCTAAAAAGGCATTAGATATTGTTGACAAAACTCTTCGTGATTGTTGCATCGAGCTCCCATTTGCAGGAAAATTGATTATATTGGGTGGTGATTTTCGGCAAATTCTGCCGGTTGTTAAAAACGGAACAAAGTTTAATATTTTCAATGAAATAATAAAATTTTCACATATATAGCATTTATCTACAAAATTAAAGTTAAAAAAAATATGCGTTCAAGCGATACCAATTTTTCTGCATTTTTACTAAAAATTGGAAAAGGCAATATAGATTCATTAGAAATACCAAAAGATTGGAAAACTAATGACATTTGTACAGCCATATATGGTTCCGTAATTAACGAAAAAGATGATTTATCAAATCGTGTTAATTAGCCTGCCATAATCATGATGTTTATCGATTAAATGACAAAATATTACAAAAAATAAAAAAAAAAAAAGTTATATTACAGTATTGACTATGCCAAACGCAAAGGAGTTGATCAGGCCGATAGTGATGTTGATTTAAATTATCCAATAGAATATTTAAATTCATTGAGATTTCCAGGGCTACCAGTTCCTAAATTAACTTTAAAAGTTGGAGCAACCCTAATGCTCATTAGAAATTTAAGTATAAAAGAAGGATTATGTAATGGAACAAGAATGAAAATTATTGGCTTATATAAATTCAATATAAAAGTAGAAATAGTTACAGGTATGCAAACAGGTAAATGTGCTTTTATCCCAAGAATAATATTAGATACTGGAGAACTGTCTTCTCTTCCATTTGTTCTATATCGAAGACCATCTCCTATTGTTCTGGCATTCGCAATCACTATTAATAAGTCTCAAGGACAAAGTTTAAACAAAGTTGGTTTATGTTTTCGAAAACCTTTATTTTCTCATGGACAATTATACGTGGCATTGTCAAGGTTTAAAAATGCAAATCAATTCTATATGGAGAACGATTCGGAAGATCTGGATGAGAGGGGCTTAGCCCTCTAGTATATATATATATATATATATATATATATATATATATATATATATATATATATATATATATACTATATATCTCTCTATATTATAAAAAGATCTCGCCGCCGCCGCCGTGTCAAGAATCGAGGGACTTAGAAAAATTTCAGGGGTCTTTCCCATACTTACTGGAGGTCTTTCCCATACTTCCTGGAGGTCTTTCCCATACTTCCCGGGAGTCTTTCCCATACTTCCTGGAGGTCTTTCCCATACTTCCTGGAGGTCTTTCTTTGCATACTTTCTTTGCATACTTCCCGGGAGTCTTTCCGATACTTCCTGGAGGTCTTTCCCATACTTCCTGGAGGTCTTTCCCATACTTCCCGGGAGTCTTTCCCATACTTCCTGGAGGTCTTTCCCATACTTCCCGGGAGTCTTTCCCATACTTCCTGGAGGTCTTTCCCATACATCCCAGGGAGTCTTTCCCATACTTCCTGGAGGTTTTTCTCATACTTCCCGGGAGTCTTTCCCATACTTCCTGGAGGTCTTTCCCATACTTCCCGGGAGTCTTTCGCTTACTTCCTGGAGGTCTTTCCCATACTTCCCAGGGGTCTTTCCCATACTTCCCGGGAGTCTTTCCTATACTTCCTAGAGGTCTTTGGGGAGATTGCGAGCGCGCGCAGCGCGCCAGCCACGATAAAATCCTAGTATATATATATATATATATATATACTAGGATTTTACATACATATATATATATATATATATATATATATATATATATATATATATATATATATATATATATGTATGTATGTATATAGACAGTATTTTTTAAGTAACCTAAAGAACCTTAAGGGCAGGGTAAAGTTAATTCGGCGAAAAAAAGGCATGTTTTTAAGATTTTTTTTGGCGTAACGGATAGTGTTCGTTTATTGAAAAATTTACATATAATAAAGTAACATTTCAACAACATTTTCCCAAATTTTCATTGAAAAATTTTCAAAATTGAGCGAATGAAAATTAATCCCCGGAGCCGCCGCGAAAAAAAGGTGGTTTACGGTGAGCATCATAACTCGCAACAAAATCATCTGAAACAAAAAAATCAAAATGCATTTGTTAAAGGAGATGTTTTTTTGAGGTAATGACGGGAGGTTTTTTTTTTCGATTTTTCGATTTTTCGTAGCACTTGGAAGTCAAAAACCCGATTTTCGCTTTAAAAAATCGGGTAATTTGTTGTTGAAAAATTAGTAATTATTAAAAAAAACAAAAAACTCTCGCCAATACCTGGTAAATTATGTGAAGAAGTACTGTGCAAAATTTCAAAGCGATTGGTCCAGTAGATTTTGCGTAATCGTGCTCACGGACTTCAAAAATGACAAGTCTCAGAAAAACGGTTTGAAAAACGCAGAAGAGTTTGGTCGTTTAGCGCTCATTGCACATAAGTTTGAGAACACTTCTCGATTGCATAAAAATCTGAGAAAATTCATGCATATTAACGGTACTCAAAAGATTAATTTTGCATAATAATAATTCTAAAATGTTATTAACAAAATGATGAAAAAAAAAAAAAAAAAAATAGACAACAAATTTCCCCGCAATCTAATTTTTTTTTCCTGATTCGTTCATTTTTCTGTATACGTATGAATTTTTTCAGACTTTTCAATTATCTTTGAATTTTTAGAAATTCAAAATAAAACTCGATAATTTTCTTATACTCACTGAAAGTCGTCCATGCCAGGTCCGTAGAGTAAACGACTTCCATCAAGATGATCGAGAGCATCTTTTTGCGTTTGTCTACGCAAAACTCTTTCTTCTTTACTGTCGTGCGCCGCTTGCTTCTCTGCACTACTAATTCGCAAATCGTCAACTTGTCGGGCCCATTCGTGAGAACTTGGCCCTGTACTGATTTGCATTTCTTCCATAAAGGCCAACAAAGCGAATCCTCTTTTTTTCCAAGTGCCGTCGCCTGATACAGTCAATTCTGACGTTTCTTCTACATTATTTGCGTCAGACATTGCTTTTTTCTCTTCTTGTGCAGCCGATGCGAAGAACTTCTTGGCCACATTTTGTATAGCTTCACAATGTTTTTTCATATATAAATTATAGGCTGGTTTCGATAAGAAAGCACTCGCCAAATCCATTAGTCCGCAGAACTTATTACATCCGGCTAAACCTAAGCCCAACACTCGCATTACGAAAGCAAACCGATAATTGACATCGTATACACCACTGTCTATTCTTTCACTTGACGGGATGTAGTGAGGCTGTTTACACTTTTCACATGTCACCTTGATGTTGAAACCAAGACCTTCTTTTTTGCATGTTTGGAATATCACTTTTCCATCACACTTCACACATTTGACGACAGTAGCAATTGACGAAAAAAGAAGAACGAAATCTATCATTCGATAATGTTTTTGGATGTCTTCTACCACCACAGCGGGTTTATTTTTCATTTTTTTCGCTGACGCGCTACTAGCTACCGGTTCGTCGTTTTTACAGTTTTGAGGAGGCGCTTTTTTTTTGGTCGGGACAATTGTCCAATACCACCCTTACGATCTTCTCTGCTTATTTTTCGAGGCATTTTTCGAGGTACGAATACGAACGAAAACGGACTCAAACTTTTAGTGTGACTTGCTACTGCTCAGCACGGCATACAGCGGTCAACTGATGTATAGACTAATAATGTGCATACTTATATACACCATACCTCGAATATATATAACGGGACCGGAACAGGCCCGTTTATCAATAAATTTATTCGGGGTCGAAAAATACAATAGCGCGCCGCGCAGCTGCCGCCCAGGTATAAGACCCGCCTGGAGCAATAGACGCTCAAATACTCATAGCTTCGTCAATTTTACTCCGATCGACTTGAAATTTTTACACAATATTCTTGAGACATTAGGCATTCATTTAAAAAAATTTAAAAAAAATGGAAAAAAAAAATTTAAATACTTTACCCTGCCCTTAAATAAATAACTCAAAGAACCTAAAGAACCGAAATCAACTAAAAAGAAATTTTCGCATTTAAAGGTGAAAAAATCAGTAACAAAACAAAATCCTGGATTTTGAAGAAAAAAATGCAGATTACAAAAATCGTAATATATATATAAAAAATCATATATATATATATATATATATACTAGGATATATACTAGGATTTCATTGTGGGGGTGCCACCTCCGAAGGGTGCCCCCCCCCCCCGAAGGGTGCCCCTCCCCTCCCCCCTCCCCCCCCTTCCGCCAAGCCCTGAGCCCGAATTATTCTAAGTCCCTCGATTCTTGACACGGCGGCGGCGGCGGCGGCGAGATCTTTTTATAATATAGAGATATATATATATATATATATATATATATATATATATATATATATTGTGAACTTCTACTCTTTATTTGGAGAGAGGTGAGGGTCAGCAACTTTGAAATAGAAATAAAAAACTCAGAGTTATAAAAATCGTCACCAAAACAAAAGATAAATGATAATTTATTGGCTTGTGGTGTCTCGATATAATAAGAAATATAAGAGCAAAAACAAAAGTAATTACAACAACAAAATGCAAATGACCGCTACTAATAATGGGAATTCGGGGCCTCGAGGTGGTAAACAATAACAAATGTTACCGGGGGAAAATAGCTCGGGAGTGAAGATCTCGATAATACACCAAGACTCGTTAGTAAATAAAATACTGTAAGGCAGGGATTATACTCGAATTGTTCAAGACAATAAAATGGAAATCACTAATAAAATCCTATGGAATAACAAATGGTCAAATAACGTAAAATTTCAGTGTTGCATTGACACCTGTCAAATACCCGCGATACTGTAAACGTCAACAATTAAAAGTCAATTAAATATCAATAATCTAGAATAGGATTGCATTATTATAATAATATCAATCTTAAACTATCGGCGAATAACTCCGACTCATCACGATAACGAATTGATAGCAAGGGAAAAAGGGGGGGGGGCGAAGAGGGGTAGACGAAGAGGAAGGCACACCGGCAATACTCTATAGCACGCAATTCTAGCTTATATAAACAACCTTTAAACTCTGTGTGGGCGCCAGCTACTGTGCGGCAGTAGCACCGTCACTTTGTGACGCATGCGTCACGTTACCATCGTTTTAGCGCGGCTTATTCAAAAGTTAATTTGCAAGAATAACCGAATTAGCATGTACTTGTTAAATTAGACAGAATAATTATACCCTGAGAGACTCGAAATTAATAAATGGTGACTTACAATAAGGATTATCAATAATATTGAATATTATTTAAAGGGAATGAACGAATACAAAGCAATCGTCGTCTTCTTGTACATGTGTTTAGTTACGTATCCTTGTTATTTAATATAACGTCGAGCGGATGAATGTTTAATCTTAGAGTTTTGAAATGTTCACACGAGAAAATAGCATTCCCACGAGGAAATAGCTTTCCCTTTTACGACCCTTGAGGAAAGTCGACGGAGTCATCGAAGGACAAAGGACGCGCGGATGTGCGTCTGGTTATCGTCGCCAATTGATTTTTATGGCCAATAGAGATTTTCAGCGACGTGACTTTTGTCAGTTTTTGTAGCTCGAAAACACTCGCTACTTCAACTGACAGAAAACAGGCCCACGTGCGGACCCCGCATTCCGACCACGTGCTGACCACCAGGCCCTGGAGACGCCGGCTCGGGCGAGCGCGTCTTTCCCCACCACAACGAGGAAAAGCAAGGGAAGCTACCCCCGAAGAAGGAAAACCTCCACAGCAGCAACAGCAGCGATTGGCCAACGTCCACCCTGGAGGGAGGATCCACCCCCAACCAACGACGCTTGAAGGGACTTCGAGACTTCGAAGACAATTCTTCTTTATATTTTTGAAGGCAGAAGTTTTCCGACTGTCGAATAAGACACATCCTAACGTTTCTAGCTTGAGTTTACTTGTAGTCGAATTTAATAATTAAAGAGAACAATTTTAATACCGAAAGCGAACGGATCTCACTTTATTCTCTGACAATCCTTCCTGATTCACAAGGTGGGTTTTTACCCTTTATCAACTGGACCCAGGAAAGGACATCGTTGGATATAATTCAAATTCCCGCGAATCAAGACGCTCGGGCGTTACAGTTTATATTTTTGGTGGCAGCGGTGGGATACCGCAAAATACCGTTTGTTTTCGCGAAAGGTATAAAGTTATAAGTGTTGTGGAATAATATTAAAAAAAACTTTAAAGTGCGGTTGTTGATCTTGTGAATCGTGGAAGTGATTAATAATAACCATAAATGTGGAAGTGAAATAATAAATTTGAAAAGACGAACGCGAATTTGTATTTGAACATTTACAATAATTATTATTGTGTTCCAAGAGACTGGTGTTTGCACATACGATTATGTGAAAAGCAAATTGGTGAATAATAGTGCTACCGAAAACTCGTACAGATAGACCGCTTTTCTGATCTGTTCATGCTTACGGGGTGGACTGAGTAGCTTCGTAACTTGAGTGGAGACGGAGAGCGATCAGCGAGTGTGAACGTGAATGTCGCAATCCTTCTCCAGGGTTTTGCCGTGGTTTTTCACCCGGAGGCCGAGGGTATATAGTCAAAATATATACCAGGATTGTACACGGTGATAAGAGGGACCACGGAGAAATCTCCCCTGCTTGACCGTAGACGCAACGAAGGACGCAGCCAGCTGGAGGACAAGTTGACGAGAGAAGGACGCTGAACGAAGCAGAAGCCGGAGCAACGAAGAACACCGAGACGAGTTACGCCGTGCAGAACGACATCGAGCAGTGCGGACTTTGAATAGTGCAGTGCATACATCGTCGAAGTCAACAAGTAGTAAGTCACCATAACAAATATTCGTAATTCGTCTCTCTCAGGGTTCGCGAATTTGGAAATATTTTTAGTCATTGAATAAGCAAGATACCACTATGAATAACGATATACTACCAGGTCTAGTAGCGGAAGAAAATAATGTCCAAGGAGTAGATAACGTTATTTTAGAACAAGGTGCATTAGATTTATCTAGGTCTGGAGATTTAATCCCTTTTGCGAACAGAAACGAATTAGAAAGAGGCACGACATCGGATATGCATAGCAACAGCTCCAATCAACTTCCGATAATTAGACGTGGTCCTTTGCAAGTGCAGTTGCCTAATCAGGCTTTAGATCGTTCGAGGGAAGCATCTGAGGGTCATTCGGGAATCGGAAATTCGCGCAGTGATAATTTTCTGACTTTCAAAGCAGCCTTAGAATTTTTACCAAAAAATATGATGGAGAAAACATGCCGGTTACTAAGTTCATTCGTGATTGTCTGTTTGCCCAAGAGTCGATTCACCCGCGAGAATATCCATTATTACTTCGCATGGTGCGATCTCGGTTGTGTGGCGACGCTGATGCGTACTTGCAAGATCAGGAGATCAACTCGTTAGAGGATCTATTGAACGATCTGAAGGCCGCGTTTGCTCCTCATGAGAATGTCCAGGATCTGACCGCGATGATGTCAACCGTCGCGCAAGGAAGCGACGAATCAGCCGAAAATTATGGGGTGCGAGTTCGGAAAATATTAAATAAATTAGTAGCTGCTATCGAACAGGAAAATGTCGTTCATTCTACTCGTATCTCTGCCGTTGCAAATTTCATACGCGGGCTAAAAGCGAATCTAGAATTACGAGTTCGGATAGAATCTCCGAAAACTCTTCAAGAAGCAACTAGTTACGCAAAAGCGTCTGAGTGGGAGGTTAACCATCAAGAAAGTCTTATCCGCGGGGATGATTCCAATAATAATAGCAGCGGAAATTCGGGTAGATATACTGCTTTTTCAAAATCGCGATTCCTTCAGCGGTCTCTTCCTTATCGTGAACGTGGGACGTCGCGAGTTTACGCTTTCAGTGCACGTGGTCGTGGGACATATCGCGGACGCGGTTCAAATCACGGAGGGGGCCCGCGCGCCGTAAATAAAGTAGAGGGCGAGCGCAGTACAATAAACGGCGTGATATGTTATTCGTGTGGTAAGAAAGGGCACTTCGCTCGTGAATGTGTGCAAGGTTAATCAGGGAAATGACCTTATCAAATGCTATCGGTCCAATAAATTGGGACACTATTCTCGCGATTGTCAAGACTAAAAACTCCGGGCTCATTGTTCAACCCGATAATAGCATGTTTTCTAAGAAAGTAGAAGCAGTTACAAATCTTTCTGTGTCTGGAAATCGGAAGATGCCAAATAGTTCTTAGGGCTCGCGGGATGTTATAGGTGGATCATTCGTGACTTCGCCAAGAATGTAAGGCCATTAACAGTTCTGTTGCAAAAGAAAAGACGTTTCCAGCGGTCAATCACAACAGGAATCTTTCGACACTCTAAAATCAATGTTATGTACTGAACTATTGCTCCAGTATGCCAATTTTATTATATATTGTATTATTTATGCCGGGATACGCGCTTGGTGTAGTTCTAAGTCAGGGTCCCATTGATAAAGATTTCCCAGTCGCATATATGTCTTGTACTTTAAACCAGACGGAAGTAAATTATACAATAATTGAAGAAAAACAACTTTTAGCTACTGTGTATGCAGTAAAACAGTTTCGCCCTTATGCCTTTGGACGGAGGTTCAATTTGGTATCTAATCATCGGTCATTAGTTTGGTTGCATAATTTGAAAGATCTAGCTTCTAAATTGGCACGATGGAAAATTTGGCTGATCGAGTGCGATTATGAGATTCAATATATGCCAGAATGAGTAAATTTAAACGCGGATGCCCTGTTGAGAAATCCTATTGTAATTAACTCGAAAACCTTTCCAGTCCCGCAGGAAACCGGTCATCAGGTATTGATCTTGCATGATCTCTTACCTGATGCGGAATCCGACTCCCTAGACGACGAAAAACTTCATTGAATGAGTATTATTGTGTACTGACATGACTTATGACAGAGACAGACGATGAAAAGATAATGGAGAGATGATGGCAAATGATTGTGATAGAAATGATACTGATTATGAAGAAAATGTTGTTGAGCCTGCGTCTTCCCCGTGTAGACTCTTAGTTACCGGACTCGAAGGCGCATCTGGCTCGGAAAGAGGAAAAGAGATGTATGATATTGTGAAGCCTGCGTCTTCCCCGTGTAGACTCTTAGTTACCGGACTCGAAGGCGCCTCTGGCTTAGAGAGAGAAAAAGAGAAGTGTGATATTGGCTTAGAGAAGTGTAATATTGGCTCGGAGAAAGGAAAAGAGATGTGTGATGTTGTGAAGCCTGTGTCTTCCCCGTGTAGACTCTTAGTTACCGGTTACGAAGGCACCTCTGGCTTGGAAAGAATTGATAAAGGTATTATGGATAAAGATATTATAATGGAGGAAGTGCCAAAGAAACGAGGGTTTGAGACAGATGACTACGACACAAAGACAAAAAAGACTGTTGACAGAGTCAATGCCAAATAAATCCCGAATCCTAAGAACCAATCCAAGTTCTATATTGAGACCTGTTGTCCAGAATAGTCCTGATAGTTTAGTGATGCGCGACGATCATAAGCTGAATTTTATCTCCTCAGACTGTATTTGTACAACCACCATAGGGAGAGAGATGATGACTGAGGATGCGTTTAAATTATCAGTCTTAAAGAGCGAGGAGCCCGAATTAGGTCAGGTTGTTGTCACTGAAAACAAAAATCATTACATTTTTCACATGTTTGTTAAGGAAAAATTTGATGATAAAGTTTACATGAAGCACGTCGAGTTAACGATTAGCGCATTAAAACAAGCAACAGAAGCATTAAAAGTAAAAAGTTTCAGTGTGTCAAGGGAAGGAAATTGGCTGAAACACAATCTACGGTTGTTGATAGACTGGAAGCTGCAAAGAAAAGGTGTAAGTTTTATTATGATCGCAAGGCTAATGAGGGAAAATTCATAGTGGGTGAACACGTCTACTTATTGAAGGAGCCACGGATTAGTAAGTTTGACGACCACTATGAGGGACCACACGTTGTAAACAAGATTTTTAATAATCATAACCTTGAATTACAGATTAATTCAAACAAGGTTAAAATAGTCCACATGGACAAGCTGAAGCATGCATTTTTGAGAATGCAAAATTGACGATAGAATCCATGCAAGAAAACAAGAAAATGTTATGAATTTGGAAGATGTTTTTGGGTAAACCGGTAGTAATTAAAATAATTTTAAATTCATAAGTCATAGAAGTTCTTGTTTTGAAATAAAATTTATATTTAGCCTATCAATATACCTTTTATTTTTTTGCTTGCCTTGTCATTTGTCGAAGTAATTGACAATATTGTTAGAAACAAATACTCCTCGCATTTCACAGTAGAACGACACATAACACCATTAATTCACACTGTTCGTGCTATCATTACCTGAAAAAGTTGTTTCCTATGAAAACATCTTTTTAAATAAGGGGGAAGGTGTGACGCATGCGTCACGTTACCATCGTTTTAGCGCGGCTTATTCAAAAGTTAATTTGCAAGAATAACCGAATTAGCATGTACTTGTTAAATTAGACAGAATAATTATACCCTGAGAGACTCGAAATTAATAAATGGTGACTTACAATAAGGATTATCAATAATATTGAATATTATTTAAAGGGAATGAACGAATACAAAGCAATCGTCGTCTTCTTGTACATGTGTTTAGTTACGTATCCTTGTTATTTAATATAACGTCGAGCGGATGAATGTTTAATCTTAGAGTTTTGAAATGTTCACACGAGAAAATAGCATTCCCACGAGGAAATAGCTTTCCCTTTTACGACCCTTGAGGAAAGTCGACGGAGTCATCGAAGGACAAAGGACGCGCGGATGTGCGTCTGGTTATCGTCGCCAATTGATTTTTATGGCCAATAGAGATTTTCAGCGACGTGACTTTTGTCAGTTTTTGTAGCTCGAAAACACTCGCTACTTCAACTGACAGAAAACAGGCCCACGTGCGGACCCCGCATTCCGACCACGTGCTGACCACCAGGCCCTGGAGACGCCGGCTCGGGCGAGCGCGTCTTTCCCCACCACAACGAGGAAAAGCAAGGGAAGCTACCCCCGAAGAAGGAAAACCTCCACAGCAGCAACAGCAGCGATTGGCCAACGTCCACCCTGGAGGGAGGATCCACCCCCAACCAACGACGCTTGAAGGGACTTCGAGACTTCGAAGACAATTCTTCTTTATATTTTTGAAGGCAGAAGTTTTCCGACTGTCGAATAAGACACATCCTAACGTTTCTAGCTTGAGTTTACTTGTAGTCGAATTTAATAATTAAAGAGAACAATTTTAATACCGAAAGCGAACGGATCTCACTTTATTCTCTGACAATCCTTCCTGATTCACAAGGTGGGTTTTTACCCTTTATCAACTGGACCCAGGAAAGGACATCGTTGGATATAATTCAAATTCCCGCGAATCAAGACGCTCGGGCGTTACAACTTCAACTGTCACTTGACAGTTTGTAATACTTTTCACTGGCTCGACTGTTGGAAATCTCTTGTAAATATCTGCTCGGCTAGCCGGGAGAGGAGAGGGGGCTCAGGGGTGAATTCCCGAACACGATGGCTCTTATAAATTACCTCGGTACGATTTGCTAATTCTGAAGAGGAGGGGATTCTCGAATTTATCACTTAAAATTTTGCACTAATTCACGCTACGCAACGCTAGATAATTATTCGTAAACACCACCACACGAACTCGAATGCGGAAAATACTATGGAATTTCTTATCTTGAAAATACTGGTCCAAACATGGCAGCCGGTCTCGTTAACGGACTTTTTCGGGGACTACCAATTGATAATAAGGGCTAAGAATAACTTAAAAACAGGAAAAAGGGATCACAGGCACACTAGTCAGTACTCACGCTACAGGTCTCAACACTCACTCTTCCAGGAACAATACTCCTGGAGCTTGACTCGCTATCACATTGTACACTCTAAATTTTCCTTATCGGCTTCCCTATCACCGCATGGCCTGGCTCGAAGTGTCGAAAATATGCTTCGTTTTCTTCCTCGATGTATTCGGCGATCCTCGGAGATTTTCGGGCTCGGTCGGCTCGAGAGCACTACGCGCTTCAGCATCGATCGGTGGATCGAGTGCGGCTGGTCAGTGGCGCTTGGAAGGTGCTGTGGCGGGCAGCATAACACAGCTGCTGAACGGTATGATCGCCGCGGGACGTTTGATTGCCGCTGGCGATCCTCTTGGCGTGAGTACACTCACGCAGTTGGGCGGCTAACTCCAACATATGTGGCCCGAGCGTGGAGACTGCTCGGGTGATGCGGAGTGTACTCCTCCACTGGCTGGCTTGATCTTATGGTCTCCGGGGTCAGATGGTCTCTTCTCTCCAGCCCACACTCTCCCCACGTCACTTTGCCTAAGCTGCCGTAGTCTCTCTCTTATTTCATCCTTGAGGGCTTCGTTGGACTTCAGGGTGATCGCTAGTCAAAACTAATCATTCATACTGGAGGGAAAATAGTGGAGGAATAACGAGTGATTTTTACACATAATATTAATATAATCTAGGTTCAATAAAGCATTTCTGGACTAACAAAAATAAAATATTTAGGGTGTGTGGTGGCCTTCGAGCCAGCCTACAGGGCAGAGCTTGCAAAAATCTACTTTGTTACAAACTCCCCCCCGCTTAAACGAAAGTACGTCCTTGACGTCTTGAGCACACACACATTCACATCCAATGGAGCGAAGGGGGGTAGAAGAGAACTGTCAGGGAAAGGGGGAATACAAAGATTTTGGTGTAGGGACAGTAGAGTCAATAAATTCTCTGGCGTTACCATGGAAAAGTTACATAAATCGTCAAATTCCTGAGCTACTTAAGGAGTTTAAGGGTCCGCAGGTGACTGGCACTCGATATTACTAGCGAATTTCATCTGGTTTCGACCTCGCGGCTCTGTCAACAACGAATTGAGAATGAATAGTTGACAAAGAGTTATCAGACTTGTTAAACGCGATCAAGATTATAACCGGCAGCTCTGGGAAAAATTTTCAAGGTCTACAGAGAGACGATCTCCATGAGAGGGAGGCTGTGGCTTACTAGGGCCTCCAGGGTTTCATATGTTGATTCTGGTAATATCCAGGGTTCCAAGGAACACGCGAGTGGATTCCGGGTCTTAATTGGTATGCTGCGTGAGGGGGGGGGTGAAAGGGTACGTGTAATAGAAGGGTGGTTGGAAGAATGGTGGTGCTAGGACTCGCTCTAGACAACCTCTGGATCTCCGTAGGCTCTGTGTGAATCTCTTACCTCTGAAACTGAAGGTTTCTTGGTTATAAGAGGATTGATTGACCGAAGAACCTCGTTGCGGGAACAACACTGGTTCTAAAAATTTTCGTAACACCGGGACTTCTCGGCAGGGAGCAGGGCATGGCACAGGATACGCCATGAGTGGTAAAATAGATGTCGAAGGTCGAGAATTTGGGTTATCATAGTGACCGGGTAACCTCGAGAATGTAGATGTCTTGTAACTGGATTTTGGTGGGTCTAGATAATCTTCAAAGGGCTTAGAAAAGCTCGATCGTCCAATACTACTTCCTCTACCTCTCGTTCCTAAAGGCCTTGAATTACTGCCTTTAAGAGACGCTCGCGGATTTCCTCTGGTGTTCCCAACAGATCCTGGGAACCTGTAACTATTATTCGCGGATGACTTCGGGAAACTTGATTTACTATCTCGACATACTGGACTTTTCGTGGAAGAATGGACTGATAACGGTGCAAAAGGGGTAGTTTGGGTCGTTTTATTTTCTACTGATCTACGTGGGTTTGTTTCAGTGGGGACTACACTTGAGGATGTGGGGTTAGCAGCCGTCAAGTATGGCTCTACTTCAATTCTACAATTTAATTCCCCTTGGGGTGGAGGCTTCTTAGTCACGAACTGACAATAACTCGAATGTCTTTTTAACGCCGCGGTCTTCAGCTTTTTCGCGTTCTGAATTCGGAAAATTTTCGCGCACCGAGTAAGCAATTTCTCTACTTTCTCAGAACTCTTTCCAGTTATTTTTGAAGCGATCTTTTGAGCGTAATACATGGGTCTTTCTTTCCGAATAGCATATGTTTCCGTAGGGTAACTCGAATTGGGGTTTGCAGGCTCATTGATAGCGATTCGCGTTACTGGAGATGAGATAGAAGCAGACGTTAAATCGATTTTCTCATCACTCAGATTGATTAATAATTCTGGGAGAGGCTGTATATTTGATTCTTGACCGGCATCTTTGATTTGGAAATTTTCGCGCTGGATAAGTTCTTGCAGGAGACTTTCGTTATCTAAAGGTTCTCGTAAACTAGGACTCAACCTCGAAGCGATATTAGGGTCAATACAGGGAGGGGGTCGAGGGAGTTCTTGGGAGTTTGAACACAGCAGTTTATGAAGCACAGGGTCACGCATAGCAGCGTAGCGAGTAAAGGGTGCAACATTCCCGCGCTCGTCCGCGGCAGGGTTCCAAGGGATTTCATACTCAGGGTATATCTGACGAATTTCGTATCTCCAATATCGATCTTCTAATTCTACAGCGGTCCCCTCGGTGCTAAGACCGGCAAGGTCACACAGATGGAGGAGATCTGTGATCTTTCCAAGAGCTTTGACATCTCGTTTAGTCTGAATAATATGCTTGCGAACTTCGGGTGGCATAATGTGAAATAAAGCATTCTTAAAGGGCGGGGGAGGTATACAGGGGGTGCTAGAATGGTCTGGTTTGTGGTCTGAACACTCGAACTCATGATAACTCGGTAAATAAATAAATAAATAAATAAATAATTAAATAATTAAATAAATAAATAACTACCACTTCACAACAATATTTACACAAAATAATAAATCATGGGTAACTCTATGGGAGGGAAGTCTCGTACCGGGGTGAGCACTATTAACTTGTGGGTACACGAAGGGTGAGGAGTTTATCTCAGCCTCCGAGGTTTTTCGGGCCCCACGTTGGGCGCCAATTTGTGACCTTCTACTCTTTATTTGGAGAGAGGTGAGGGTCAGCAACTTTGAAATAGAAATAAAAAACTCAGAGTTATAAAAATCGTCACCAAAACAAAAGATAAATGATAATTTATTGGCTTGTGGTGTCTCGATATAATAAGAAATAAAAGAGCAAAAACAAAAGTAATTACAACAACAAAATGCAAATGACCGCTACTAATAATGGGAATTCGGGGCCTCGAGGTGGTAAACAATAACAAATGTTACCGGGGGAAAATAGCTCGGGAGTGAAGATCTCGATAATACACCAAGACTCGTTAGTAAATAAAATACTGTAAGGCAGGGATTATACTCGAATTGTTCAAGACAATAAAATGGAAATCACTAATAAAATCCTATGGAATAACAAATGGTCAAATAACGTAAAATTTCAGTGTTGCATTGACACCTGTCAAATACCCGCGATACTGTAAACGTCAACAATTAAAAGTCAATTAAATATCAATAATCTAGAATAGGATTGCATTATTATAATAATATCAATCTTAAACTATCGGCGAATAACTCCGACTCATCACGATAACGAATTGATAGCAAGGGAAAAAGGGGGGGGGGGGGCGAAGAGGGGTAGACGAAGAGGAAGGCACACCGGCAATACTCTATAGCACGCAATTCTAGCTTATATAAACAACCTTTAAACTCTGTGTGGGCGCCAGCTACTGTGCGGCAGTAGCACCGTCACTTCAACTGTCACTTGACAGTTTGTAATACTTTTCACTGGCTCGACTGTTGGAAATCTCTTGTAAATATCTGCTCGGCTAGCCGGGAGAGGAGAGGGGGCTCAGGGGTGAATTCCCGAACACGATGGCTCTTATAAATTACCTCGGTACGATTTGCTAATTCTGAAGAGGAGGGGATTCTCGAATTTATCACTTAAAATTTTGCACTAATTCACGCTACGCAACGCTAGATAATTATTCGTAAACACCACCACACGAACTCGAATGCGGAAAATACTATGGAATTTCTTATCTTGAAAATACTGGTCCAAACATGGCAGCCGGTCTCGTTAACGGACTTTTTCGGGGACTACCAATTGATAATAAGGGCTAAGAATAACTTAAAAACAGGAAAAAGGGATCACAGGCACACTAGTCAGTACTCACGCTACAGGTCTCAACACTCACTCTTCCAGGAACAATACTCCTGGAGCTTGACTCGCTATCACATTGTACACTCTAAATTTTCCTTATCGGCTTCCCTATCACCGCATGGCCTGGCTCGAAGTGTCGAAAATATGCTTCGTTTTCTTCCTCGATGTATTCGGCGATCCTCGGAGATTTTCGGGCTCGGTCGGCTCGAGAGCACTACGCGCTTCAGCATCGATCGGTGGATCGAGTGCGGCTGGTCAGTGGCGCTTGGAAGGTGCTGTGGCGGGCAGCATAACACAGCTGCTGAACGGTATGATCGCCGCGGGACGTTTGATTGCCGCTGGCGATCCTCTTGGCGTGAGTACACTCACGCAGTTGGGCGGCTAACTCCAACATATGTGGCCCGAGCGTGGAGACTGCTCGGGTGATGCGGAGTGTACTCCTCCACTGGCTGGCTTGATCTTATGGTCTCCGGGGTCAGATGGTCTCTCCTCTCCAGCCCACACTCTCCCCACGTCACTTTGCCTAAGCTGCCGTAGTCTCTCTCTTATTTCATCCTTGAGGGCTTCGTTGGACTTCAGGGTGATCGCTAGTCAAAACTAATCATTCATACTGGAGGGAAAATAGTGGAGGAATAACGAGTGATTTTTACACATAATATTAATATAATCTAGGTTCAATAAAGCATTTCTGGACTAACAAAAATAAAATATTTAGGGTGTGTGGTGGCCTTCGAGCCAGCCTACAGGGCAGAGCTTGCAAAAATCTACTTTGTTACAATATATATTTTACTTTGATACAATATACATATATATCTCTATATTATAAAAAGATCTCGCCGCCGCCGCCGCCGTGTCAAGAATCGAGGGACTTAGAATAATTCGGGAATAATATATATATATATATATATATTGTAACGCGGCATTTCGCATTACGGCGGTGTCGCTGCAGCTCTCCCTCTCCCGGGAGAGAACATGCATCAAAGAGTGTCCAGCCAGCAAGCCTGCACGACGACGCCGTCGATAGAGGCGCGAAAATTCGAGCGAGTCTGCAGAGACGACCGAATCGAGCCGACCAGGGCCACTAATCTAAGAAAATGCACTGACTGCCTACTTATTTCGAGTCTTACATGTCCCCTCTGATGCGTCGAGATGACGCATCCCACCGGCGAGGGAGAGCACCGGTCACCAGCAACAGGGTAGCAGCAAGCCGCGGCCTAGGATCGCCACGCGAGAGTCCCGGACTCCCGCCACTACAACTCGCTCGCTCCGGAGAGACGACCATCGCCATCTCTCGGGACGCGAAGGGATGCGACTCCCTCCGCTCCGCGCGCCGCGCCGGCCCTAGCTTAGCGCTGCGTGATCGGCACGCGCCAAAAAATCGCCACTTGTTGGCTGGACGCGGAAGTAGCACATCGTGACAGGCATTAGTATCCAAAAAGTATAAGACGTGGTATAGCGAAGGAAACCCGCATTTATTGGACTTATCAGTTTTGAGGAATATTCGAGGTGGGTCCGTGCCTTTATTAAAAACTGTTGAGGTGCTGTGTGCACCCCGAAACTGTATTTTTTTATTATCGGAAAACGGTCGTTAACCGTTGTTTGCACGGTGAGACGCTTCCCGTCTCACCCCGTCACTAGCTCGTCCGTAGAGTCGGCTCGATTCGAGTTCGTAGTTCTTGTAGAATCCGTGTTCTTGGATATCCTTCTTATCCGGTTATATAAGGCCCCTTCTGGGCCTTTGATTCGAATTCTTTGGGGATATTTCGAAGCCTTTACTATATAATTCCACTTCCTTGTGATCGTTCTCGTTCTCTATTATATTTCTATTTCTTGTTATATCGCCTCAGTTGTGCCGACGAGCACGGGTTTCCCCTTCCGGGAACCAGACTTTTGTGTGACATATTTTTTTATTAAATCGTGTTGTTAATCTGATATTGGTGATATTTTATTCGCGGTTATTCGCGATACTCTCCCCTCTAACCCCCCACGACTCGTCCTATCGCTCCTAGCCGAGCATATTAGTGGTTTTCGATCGTCCTCTTGGCCCTTCAGGCATTAATAGAAGGGCCTGGCGCCCTAGTGCATTTTTGTGTATTTCCGGGTGCCGAATTTGTCAAGCGATTCTCCGGGATAATTTTCCCGAATTATCTCGGAATAAAGAATCGTGTTACAATTTGGCGCCCAACGTGGGGCCCGAGAGGAGAGTTTCATCGGGAGAATAGCCGCGGAAGGATAGTAGAGTAGATCGTAATTCATAGGTGCGAGCGGTGTAGTTAAGATTCGCTGGGCTCGTAACGAGAGCGACGAGGACGCGGCTATAGCATGGGCCGCTCGCGCAAGCCGAGGCAAGCGTGAGCCGCTGACCGCTGGCGCGACTCAGAGCGCCTGGCCACGCGAACAATAACAAACAGCGAGTACTCGGGCGACGATTTAGACAGCATTTTCGGTTATCACGGGGAATGAAATATTCCTCGAAATAAAATTTTATTTCAGAAGCTATCTGTTGGGTGCTAGTGCACCCATCCAAGTGCGAGAGGACGCGGGATACGAGCCTCGCCATACGGAAGGAGATATTATAATTATTTTTCGAACTTAAAAATTATTTTTGCAGATTGAAAATTGTTTTTGGAAATGAAAATTATTGTTGAAAATTCAAAGTTATTTGGGGAGATAAATTTTTTTTTGAAGATTAAAACTTATTCTTTAAAATTAAAATCTGCTTTTGAAAAGTAAAAATTATTTTTGAAAACTCCTTTTTGCAACGTAATATTATTTTTGAAAATTAGAAACTATTTCCGAAATTAAAAATTATTTTCAAACTTAAACATTATGCTTGGAAAATTAAAAATTACTTCTGAAAAGTAAAAATCCTTTTTGTGAAGTAATATTATTTTTTTTTTGGGGAAAATTAAAACTTGTATTTGGAAATTAAAAATTATTTCTGAAAATCAAAAAATCATTTTCGCGAAGTAATATTATTTTTTTGGGAAAATTAAAACTTATATTTGGAAAGTAAAAATTATTTTTGAAAATTAAAAATTATTTTCGAAAATTAGAAATTATTTTTGAAAATTAAAAATTATTTTTGAAAATTAGAAATTCTTTTTGGAAATTAAAAATTATTTTTGAAAATTAGAAATTATTTTTGAAAATTAAAAATTATTTTTGAAAATTAGAAATTCTTTTTGGAAAATTAAAAATTATTTTTGAAAATTAAAAATTGTTTCTGAAAATTAGAAATTATTATTTTCGCATTTAGAAATTATCCTTGAACAGGAAAATCATTCTTGTGAAAATCCAACAGTGATTGGGAAAATTCCCATTCTTTTGAATATTATAAATTAGCTCCGGTAAATCGCCAATTATGTCCGGAAATTAAACGTTGTTTCGGGAAATTAAAAGTGTTCGGGAAGAGTAAAGATATCTTTTTTTGGAAATTCAAATTGTGTCTGCCAATTAACTTATTTGTGGGAAAAGTAAAATTACGTCGAAATCTAAAACTTTTTCGAAATTTAGTATTATTTTTGAGAATCAGACCGGAAACTTAAAAGTCGTTTTGAGAATTCAAGGGGACTGGGGGGAAAACTAACATTATTTGTGAAGAGTCAAATTAGGGTCTAGAACTGAAATCCTTTTTCGAGAATTAGCCATCACTTTTGAAAATTACAGGCATCTTGCCAAATTAAGAGCTGCATGGGACAATTGATTGTTTTTCTAAGATTAAAACTCTTAAAATAAAACTTATTTTTTTTGAACATTGAAATTCTTTTGGGAAAAATAAAACTTCTTTTTGAGAATTGACTTTAATGTCATAAAGTATCAGTATCAGGTCGTTCCACTCACCGAAGGAGCTCACGCCATTCCTACCGCTCGGGACACAGTAGTGTGTCCGAGAAATCTCTTCCCAGCGTCGAACATGCTCGGAAATGGGGAATCAGCTTCGGAGGAAGTAAACAGGAGAGCACCGAAGACTTCCTCGTCCATTTTAAAGATAAATGTGATGCGAGGAAGATCGCAAGAGAGGATCGGCTCACTCTGCTTCCCGAAGTTCTGAAGGGCGTAGCCCTCAGCTGGCATCGACAGAATAAGCACGCATGGCGCTCGTGGTCGGACTTCTGTCGACATTTTCGGTCTTGGTTCGTAGAGGACGCCAGCCAAAGGAAGCTGGAACAACGCATCCGAGACAGGGACCAGAAACCCGACGAAGATGGCGTCCACTACATCGTGGCTTTGAGGAATTCATACGATCAACTCCCCAAAGCTATCTCGGTAAGAAAGCAATTGGACAGGGCGTTTGAGGGATTGCGAAAAGACTACTTCCTTTTCCTGGACCGCGAGGACTTCACCTGCTATGACTCGTTCGCGAAAGCGCTCCTTCGGGTCGAAGGCAAATGGGCGAGAGGGGAACCCACCAAAACGGATTCCAAAGACCAAGGTCCGCGACCACACCGCGATCTCTTCCCGGCACCGACCGGGGTATGCGCTGTTAGCGAGCCTGAGAAGACGCCATCCAAGGGAAAAAAGGACGACAAGAAGAAGAGTCGCACCCGCAAACCATCAAGCTCGAAGACCCCGGCTACCGAGAAGCCGGAAGTGAAAAGCCCTGCCCCCTCGGGTGGAGGCAAAATTTCGGAAACACCCGTAGCCACATCCCCGCCAGAGGTCAAGTCAACAACCCCGCCGCAAACCTACACAGCACGAAAAGAGGCCATGACGAATCGACCGGACCTCGAATGCTGGAACTGCGCGCAGAAAGGACATGGCGCGTTGGCATGCCCTCACCCTAGACAAGTGAGGTGCTTTAAGTGCCACCCCGGGCTACCCAGTAACTAATTGCCCCACCTGTTCGGAAAACGGGCCGGGGGGCTCCTTGGAGAAGTAATCAGGAGTCCCCCCATAGTCTTTGGAAAACCGGGAGCGAGGGTGATTCGAAAGGATCCCCCCGCCCCCAGGATAGAGCGTGGGGCCAAGCCCCCCGCGCCTACTCCAAATACCCCGCCGCTGGCCGGGAGCTGCCCTCCGACAACATCGTCGGAGGTTCCGCCCCCGGCAGTGGTACATGAGGTAGATTCGGTATTGGAAACCCCTGGGCCTTCTGTAAGGAAGGGGGGGTGTCGTGAAGTAGTTTTGGAAAAACAATCTTCGACGAAGGACGATGACTCGCTTTCAGTGAGAAACGAGTCTCCTGGTGGAGAGACCTCCCTAAACGTGGTCCAGGGAATAACATTAGACACCCTGGCCCCCCAGCATACGTTAAAAATTTCGGAGGAGCCGGTCGAGACGTCGATCAGCTCCATTGCGTTGCTCGGGCAAGCGTCCAGGGAGGAAAACTCGGTCGAGGGGGCGGTAGCCACTCCCGAGTGCTTCCCACTGGTAGATTCCGCCGAGGACATTTTGGAAATCGGAAATTTGGAAAAAACGGCGTCGAGGGATGGACCCTCGGTGGTGGGGGCGTCAGCCCCTCCCGAGCGATCCACGGATTCCTCCGCCAATGAATCGGAACATATTGGGCAAAATAACTTGGGCAACTGTCGTATGACACCGAAGAATTGCTAACCATGGGACGGGCGGACCACGGAGAGTCATCCACATCGGAAACGTTGGTCACCGAAATAGATCGGATATCTTGTTACGTACCCGAACACCGGGGTCAGGATGACCGAGTATTCATCTCGGCCAGGGTAGGGAAACGGACTCTCCGGGCACTGGTGGACTGTGGATCAAATCGGACTTACTTGGATAGAACCGGCCTAGAAATAGTCGCACAACTCCACCAATCGATTAACCCGACGCCATGGGCTCGTGTCACCGTGGGAAACGGAGCGGTAGAGCCAATATCGGGGGAAGTCTCCCTCGATGTGAAAGTGGATGGGGCCATCCGAGCGATGCCCATTCGCATATTCGAAAAGCTCCCACAACCTTGTATTTTGGGCATGGATTTTATCAAGGTTTTCGGCTTTAAAATGGACGGGCATAGCCAGTGGGTAGGATAGAACGCCACCCCTTTTACGACCATGCGGCCCTAACCATGGTGGGCGACGAGTTACTGGGAATCGCAGACTTGGCCGACGAACAAAAACAACAACTAACTGAGTTTTTGCGGGAAAATGTCGACCCAGTACCTGCCAAATTCGGTCTTACCAACCTCGCAGTCCACAAAATCGACGTCGAAGGCCACGAGCCGATCAAACAACGGTTTTATCCCACCACACCTATTCGGAAACGAGCTATGCGAGAGGAGGTCGATCGGATGTTGGCGGAGGGCATCATTGAGCACTCTACTAGCGGATGGTCCTCTCCAGTGGTCTTAATACCGAAACCCAAAGGAGGGTATCGGTTCTGCCTGGATTATAGAAAAGTCAACAGTGTCACGAAGAAAGATGCGTATCCGCTGCCATACATGGACGGTATCTTGGATCAGCTCCGGTCAGCCAGATACATCTCGACAATTAACTTAAGCCAAGCCTACCACCAGATCCCGATGGATCCCGCCAGTAAGGAGATAACGGCCTTCACCGTACCGGGTCGGGGCTTGCTCCAGTTTACAAGGATGCCTTATGGACTGAGCAATGCTCCCGCCACCTTCCAGCGTTTGCTGGACTCCCTTATAACTTCGGAATTGGAACCGAATGTCTTCGCTTATCTGGACGATGTTATCGTGGTAACCGAGACATTCGAAGAACATTTGGATTGGCTCCGAAAAGTCCTCGACATCATCAAGGAGGCGGGGTTAGTGATTAACCCCGACAAGTGTGAATTCTGCGCAAGCGAAGTGCGGTATTTGGGCTTTAAAGTCAACCGGGACGGACTCCAAACCGATCCAGACAAGCTCAAGCCCATCCTAGAGTACCCGAGACCGCGGACAGTGAAGCAACTCCGCCGTTTCATAGGGATGACCTCTTGGTATAGACGGTTCATCCCTGAGTATGCGGAGATAGCCTCCCCGCTACACAAACTCACCAGCATAAGAGCTACTTGGGAGTGGGGCTCCGCCCAGGAAGAAGCGTTTGAAGCCCTCAAGAAGGCTTTAGTCACGGCTCCGGTGCTAACGCACCCGGATTTCTCGGTGCCATTCATCCTCCACACCGATGCCAGCGATAGAGGACTCGGAGGGGTACTTCACCAGCTCCAAGACGGAGAAGAGCGCATCATAGCATGCGCAAGTCGGACTATGACAGGCCCAGAGACCCGCTACACCACTACCGAAAAAGAGTGTCTAGCAGTGGTCTGGGCCATCCAAAAATTTAGACAGTATCTTGAGGGCTACCATTTCACGGTAGTTACCGATCACGCAAGTCTTACTTGGCTACAGAATCTTAAGGATCCCGCGGGTAGACTGGCGCGATGGGGGATGAAACTGCAGGCCTGGCAGTGCGACATCATCCACCGGAAAGGCACCGAACACAAGGTACCAGACGCCTTGTCAAGGATGTACGAAGACCAACCGACCTCGTACCAGTCAGAGCTTTGCGCCGTGGAAGATACCCTCGAGAAAACTTGGTACGAAGAAAGGGTAGAGGCTATTCGGAAGAACCCCCGCCGGTATGATGGATGGGCCTTCTCAGAAGGTCACCTATATTACTATCGGCCCAACATCTTCAAGGAAGCCGCCCTACCGGATTTGGACGCTTGGAAACTCGTAGTCCCGCCAGAAGACCAGGGACGAGTATTGAAGGAGGTTCACGATGACCCAACATCCGGTCATCCGGGAGTGGACCACACATACCGCCGATTGGCCGTTCATTATTATTGGCCAGGCATGTATCGCGAGGTGAAGCACTACGTGGGACGATGCGAAACTTGCCTGCGCCACAAAGTCGAACACCAAGGACCAGCCGGCCTCATGGGCAAACGCTCCATAAGCCAACCGTGGGCGGTAGTAGCCGCCGACATCATTGGACCTCTCCCTCGTACTAAAGCGGGCTACGCGTACTTGTTAATCTTCGAAGATTTATTCTCGCGCTACATCGAGGTCGCCCCCTTGAAAAAGGCGGATGCGAAGTCGATAATCACCGCGTTTGAAGAATTAATCATTTATCGATGGGGCGCTCCGGAAGTGCTCCATACCGACAACGGGACCGAGTTTGTGAACAAGACCCTGAGGGAGTACGCAGAGACGTTCGGCATCTATCGGACCACCGTGCCACCCTACCATGCGCAAGCCGACCCAGTGGAGAGAGTGAATCGCACGTTTAAGACAATGATCACCTCCTACCTGGGCAAGGACCACAGTGAATGGGACAAGCATCTACACGAGCTGCAGTACGCGTACCACACGGCTCCGCACACGAGCCTCAACCACCTCAGCCCCATGTTCCTCAATAGTGGGAGGGAACCAAGACCTCCCAGCTTCATGCGAGGGGAGGTAGACCCCCCAGCCGAAATATCGAAGAACAGCCGAAAGACATGGGCTGAGCGGATGCAGCGAATTGTTGAACTCCGCGACCTCGTCACTCAACACATCGGTAAAGCCTCGGATCGTCAGGCCCACTACTACAACAAGGGCCGGCGAGATCTCCAGTATGTCGTCGGAGATATTGTGTTAAAAAAAAATAGGATTCTATCATCAGCGGCACAGAACGTCGCCGCGAAACTCGCTCCGAAGTACGCGGGACCGTTCACCGTGACGAACGTCGTATCTCCGGTGGTGGTCGAGCTAGTCGATCTCACCGGCAAGGCCGTGGGGCGCCATCACGTCGCCCACTTGCGACAATATACCCGTTAGGTCATTTCGTTCGTCGTAAGATTACCACTTATATCTAGAAGGATTAAGGCTCGGTTATTGCGTAATTTTTTGGAATTGTTCCTTTGGGACTTTTGGTTCGCCCACATTTTTCTTTGCATTGTGTTCTTTCTTTCGTTTTGCTCTTTTGTTTTGTATTCTTTAAGTTTCACATTATTTCTTTTGTACTTTTTTATTTTCGTTCTTTTATTTTATAGTTTTCGTTTCCTTGGGTGGGGGAGGCGACGGGTAGAAACTGTCCCCGCGCTCCCCTCCCCACTAAAGAGACCCCCGTTAGGGCTCTCCCCTAAACTAAAGTTAGGGCTCTCCCCTCAAATAAAGACGGTAAAATCGAAAGTACTGTTGGGTTTATTTCCCTCTAAACCTCCTACCCCCGAGGGGTAACCTGGTGGAACTAAGGGGAACGGCATGAAAATTCTTTGGTTTTTTTTTGGTCATAAGGTGATGGGTTAAAATGCTTATTGGAAGACTTATTGGCCTTGGTCTGGTCGATCGAGCGGGCTCTGCAGATGGCTAGATGGACAAAAGGAGGGGCAGGCACAGCACCTCCCCCCACCTCGCCCTGGGAGGGCGCGTTTAAGGAAGGGGGAGTTGTAACGCGGCATTTCGCGTTACGGCGGTGTCGCTGCAGCTCTCCCTCTCCCTTGAGAGAAAATGCATCGAAGAGTGTCCAGCCAGCAAGCCTGCACGACGACGCCGTCGTTAGAGGCGCGAAAATTCGAGCAAGTCTGCCGAGAGACGACCGAATCGAGCCGACCAGGGCCACTAATTTAAGAAAATGCGCCTACATCCTACTTATTTCGAGTCTTACATGTAGTGTTGCGGCTTGAGACGAGATTATCTTGAATCTCGCTCGTTTTTTCTTGCGTTTGTCGTTTATCTGAAGTTCTCGTCTCGAGCTTGCGGTATGAAAAAAAAATCAGTCTCGCTCGATCTTGCTTAAAATAACAAGCGAGATCGAGCGAGATCTTGAAACTTATGACAGCTAAACTGTCAACAAAATAGAGGCTATGTTATATGGTTCTGAATGCGACAACATCGCATGATACGATAGAATATGCTCCGTTAGGCTCTGCCACCGACCACGAAAATGAAATTGTGTGCCTAACAGCTTTCCAAAATGTCGGCATAGAAGTATGGTCAAAGAATATGGATGTACATAGAAATGCAGATTCTATGCTCCTCCTGAAGCTGCACAGAAACTGGAGTACCACGCATTTTCGTCATTTTTGGTGCGTACTCCAGTTTCTGATGTGCAGCTTCAGGCGAAGCATAGGATCTGCACTTCTATGTACATCCATATTCTTTGGTATGGTGTAGGCTTCCAAGGGCTTTAAACGTTGATTGTCTAGTGTAAACGGACTATACCGAGCGAAAAAGTTCCGTTGAATCACGGAAACCTTCACCAATGAAATCAAATACGTATGAAATCAAATACGTATGAGAACGACGTTCTGATACGTATTTAATTTCATTGGCGAAGATATAGTCTCCTTAGATTCCAAGGTTCAAGTCGAGTTTGAATACGACAACTACGTAAAAATGGATTTCAGTCTCGAATTACACGAGGACTACGGATGACTTCGGATTGTTCTGAAATTCTGGATATCATCGTAGACATCGTAGACATGGAATCATCCTTGAAAACTGACTTAGACCTCAAAAGGTGTCCTGTACATGATGAGGTCTACCTAAAAACCGATCTAAACGTCTATCATTAAGAAACCATCATCCTGGAACCTCAAAAAGTTAGCGTAGTTCTACGAAGTGAAAAAACTTTCTTTAATATTGAACAAAAAACGTGGCCTTCATCTTTAATGTAGCGGTGGATGTACTCCAATGATTTAATAATTTAATTGATTTATGGCTAGAATAACAGCACCAGATATTTAATATAAATAATTTCACAATTTACTCTATTCTTCTCAGCGTTATCCATTTTCAGAAACATTAATATCATTGGAAATAATTTAAAAATAGAGAAGATAATAGGGACATAATGAAAAACAATATCCAGCTGTCAAGACGAGATTTCGAGCGAAATTCAAGACGAGAACGAGAGAAAAATCTTGCTATGTCGATAATCTCGAATTGAAATGACAATCAAGCTGTCAAATTCCGAGTCTTAGTCTTGATCTCGACAATTTCTCGCTCATCTCGCTCGTCCGCATCACTACTTACATGTCCCCTTTGATGCGTCGAGATGACGTACACCACCGGCGATGGAGAGCACCGATCACCAGCAACAGGGCAGCAGCAAGCCGCGGCCTAGGATCGCAACGCGAGAGTCCCGGACTTCCGCCACGACAACTAGCTCGCTCCGGAGAGACGACCATCGCCATCTCTCCTGACGCGAAGGGATGCGAATCCCTCCGCTCCGCGCGCCGCGCCGGCCCTAGCTTAGCGCCGCGTGATCGGCACGCGCCAAAAATCGCCACTTGTTGGCTGGACACGGTAGTAACCGGTTGTAGAACAATAGTGTCAAGGAAAAAAAGTATAAGACGCAATATACCGAAGGAACCCCGAACTTATTGGGATTAAAACGTTTTGGAAATATTCGAGGTGGGTCAGTGCCTTTATTAGTAACTGTTGAGGTGCTGTGTGCACCCCGAAATTGTATTTTTTTATTATCGGAAAACGGTCGTTAACCGTTGTTCGCAAGGAGAGACGCTTCCCGTCTCACCCCGTCACTAGCTCGTACGTAGAGTCGGCTCGATTCGAGTTCGTAGTTTGTTCGTAGAATCCTTGTTCTTGGATAATTCTTATTCGGTTATATAAGGCTCATTCTGGGCATTTGCTTCGAATTTTCTTGGATATTTATAATTCCTTATCATATGATTATCGTTCTCGCTCTTTATTATATTCCCCTTTTGTTGTTATATCGCCTCAGTTGTGCCGACGAGCACGGGTTCCCCTTCCGGGAACCAGACTTTTTGTGTGACATTTTTCTATTAAATTGTGTTGTTATTTTGCTATATTGGTGATGTTTTATTCGCGGTTATTCGCGATACTCTCCCCTCTAACCCCCCACGACTCGTTCTATCGCTCTTAGCCGAGCATATTAGTGATTTTCGATCGTCCTCTTGGCCCTTCAGGCATTAATAGAAGGGCCTGGCGCCCTAGTGCATTTTTGTGTATTTCAGGGTGCCGAATTTGTCGTGCGATTCTCCGGGATAATTTTCCCGAATTATCGCGGAATAAAGAATCGTGTTACAATATAAATAAACGTATGTAACCAATAATACTACTCTTTTTTATTTCCCTACTTTACCGACATACAATTCGGTATAGTACTAAGAACTTGACATTACCGACTATAGAAAAACGAAATTGATTTTACCGACCGCCGAAAGATCGATAATTTTCTTTTCTATCCATCTTGACCCACCAAAAAAAATTTCCACTAGCCAAAACTAACAGCCAATCACAACTCGGGGTATCTCACCAAACCAATCACAGCTCGGGGAATATCACTAACATCTTTCCCCGGCCTCTCATTGGCTCCCTATATTGTAGTCACCCCCTCCATAGGGGGGAGAGAGCCTCGAGACAGACAGTCGAAGGGGTGGGGGGCCGGCGCCAGACATAGGGAGAGGAGTGGGGGTACTGTCTCCCTATACCTGTACCTTACTACTTGACTGCATTGTAGATTATACTTAAGTTTGTAATATCTGTTCTATAATTTATCGATTTTTGATCTGCCTTAATTTGTATCATTTCATTTAGTATTCTTTTGTGATAGTTTGGTTCTATTGCTAATATTTTCGCTTTTTCGAAGTCGAAGTTATGTTTTGTTTGTTTCACATGTTGTACTAGTGCTGTGTGTTCTGTGTTTAAATGATTTATGCTATTTTCGTGCTCGTGTATTCTTGCTTTTAGATATCTTTTTGTTTGTCCAATATATCCTTCACAATTTTTGCACGGAATTTTATAAACTAGTTTTGACTTCGATAATGCGGGTATTTTGTCTTTTGTTGAACCTGTAATTGTGTAAATGTTGTGTTTGTTGTTATTGACCATGTTAACGTTATATGGTTTTAGCATTTTGAAAAGTGGGTAGTGAACCTGTTCAATGTGTGGAAAATTGATTAAGCGACTTGTGTCGAATTCTGGTTTTTCTTCTATGTTTTTGTTCATTGAGAATATAGTTCTTAGCCTTTTCTGGATATGTTTCCGTGTGAATTCTATTAGGTAGCAATTTTGTGTGAGTGTCTTTGTGATTAGTTCTATGTTTTCGTTATGGTGTGTGTTGTGTGAGAGTTTGATTGCTCTGTCCACTAGCATGTAAATAATTCCTATTTTTTGTTGTAGTGGGTGACTTGAAAAGAAATTCATATATCGACCCGACCAAGTAGGTTTTCTATACCAATTTGTGGTGATTTTTCCTTGGTTTCTTGTTAGTGCAATATCTATGAAAGGAATTGTATTGTTAATTTCTTTTTCTATTGTAAATTGTAATTTGCTATTGTAAGAGTCTGAAGAGGCCCAGATCTGGGCGAAACGTAAGAGGAAAAAAAAAAAGTGAATATCTGAGGCCGTCCTTCGCCGAAGCACCTATTCCTAATTCATCATATACGGCCAAAGCACCACTCAACAAAGATATTGGGCATGTTTAAGGATTGAAAACTTGTGACCGACCGGGTTGACGCAGCCATTTTTTCTGTGCCTTCATTCCCAATACTACAACCTTATTTAAACGATTGGTTGACACGATTAGTCGAGTATCGTGCCCGAATGCAAGTCCATGAAATGGGCTTCAATATCAAATAACCTGTAGGTAATTTCTTCACCAGGGTCAGGCCCCGATCTGGAAGCCCCTACTATATAAAGCCTGCCTGGGCCCTGATCCGGCAATATGATGGCTAGCCCTATTATAGAAGGCCCTACTTGGCTCTGATCAGGCAATGCCACGGGGAGCCTTATTATGGGAAAACTGACCAGGGTGTGATCCGGCCCCATCCTGGTAGTTTTGTGCGAAAAAAAGTAAGTTTGTTCATTTTCGTCCGACACTATTGAACCCAACAATTTTAACTCTTCGAATTGAAAATTCAACTTCGTAATCGTCGAATTAGCAATATCGGCGATATTTAAGATATCATTTTTAAAGATGCAAAAAAGCATCATGATTCACCATATGAAATGCGATATTTTAATTGCGTCATTTTAAACCCGATATTTTGATTTCATAGATGTTGAGTTTAATTTCATCCGTTCAATCAGTGATCATGAAAACGACCGAGGAATAATAATTTTATCCAAACCAAGTCACTTTTTGCATTTTTGACCGCAATATTGAATCCGCCATGTTGAATTTACAAATTTTAAGATCAAATTCACGGAGACTAGAGTAAAGGAGACCGAACACAATGCTGAAAAATCGAGGTCGAAACTGTGCAAAATTTCAGAGGACTGAGCACCACTGAATGTCAACGCGGACCAACATGAAGTTAGCGCGTTGTCGGCGCAAACCACAGGGCTGCGTTCAAAAACTTCGGTCGCCGCCAACTTCACTTCAGTCCGTGTCGAAAGAATTTTCTACATTTTGACGAACGGTTGAGAACTGCAATTCCCATAGTCATTCGTACTCCTTACCTCTGTCTCCATGATCAAAATCGCAATTAAAATTTGCCGCGTTTTATGCAGATCACCTGGAAAACCGCCGAAGAGCAAATTTTATCTAAATCGCGTCAGTTTTTACTTTTTCGCAAGGAATATTATATCCGGCATTTTGATTTTACGAATTTTGAGTTTGGGTCATTTCTGTGCCAGAGAGATGTTTTATAATGTTCCGACCATTTTCAATCCGAAAACTTTGGCAAAATCACCTTAGAATGTCGGTTCCATATATCACCCCGCGTAGAAAAAAGTAGTATATTTGAGATTCTCAGAGAGATTCTCGGAAGAATTTCGGTGAGAATCTAGCCGAGAATCTCGAGAATCTCACAGAGAATCTCTTTGAGAGTCAACGATGGTTCCCGCAGCATGCTTCTTTCAGAGATTCCTGAGATTCTAGAGAATCTATCACAGATTCTATACGAGATTCTCGAGAATCTATTCCAGCTTCTTACCGAGATTCTCGAGAACCTATCCTAGCTTCTTACCGAGGTTCTTTGGAAAATCTTTTATTTAAATTGGTACAATCTATCCCAGATTCTTCAAGAGATTCCAGAGAATTTATCGTACATTCTGTACGAGATTCTAGAGAATCTATCGTAGCTTCTTACCAAGTATCTTTGGAAAATCTTTTTTTTTTTAATTGGTATAATCTATCCTAGGTTCTTTACGAGATTCCAGAGAATCTATCCTAGATTTTTCTCGAGGTTCCAGAGAATCTATTCCAGATTCTGTACGAGATGTCAGAAAATCTATGCCATATCCTTTTTGAGATTCTCACTCGGAAAATCATATAGAATTTACCCTTAATTCTTTTCCAAATTCTTTCAAAAGTCTAGAGAAAGCGAAAAGAATCTATCCCAGATCTTTTCCGAGATTCTCGATTAATTATCATATAACGAATAAAAAATGAAAAATAAAAATGATCAACTCCAAGGAAAAAATTAAAAAAGAAGAAATGTGACAGAAATAAATTTTCTGAGCCAGATTTATGTTCAGTGGGTAAAGTTAGACTCCATAGTCAATTTTAGGTGAGTTTCGTTGGGTTCTATATAGAATATATCGTAAGTTATGTATAGAATCTATCCTAGAAGTATAGAATCTATCCGAGATTCTGTACGTATATTTAGGACCCAACGAAACTCGCCTGAAATTTACTATGGTGTTTAACTTTACCCACTGAACATGAATCTGGCCCAGAAAATTTATTTCTATTACATTTCTGATTTTTCAATTTTTTCCTTGGCATTGATCATTTTTATTTTTCTTTTCTTATTCATTATATGATAATTAAAATAGAATCTCGGAAAAGATCTGGGATAGATTCTATTCGATTTCTCTAGACCTTTGCCCGAATCTGGAAAACAATCAAGGATAGGTTCTTTTCGCTTTCCCTAGACCTTTGAAAGAATTTTGAAAAGATTTGAGGATAAATTCTATATGTTTTTCCGTGATTTCTGTGAGAATCTCAAAAAGAATCTGGCATAGATTCTCTGGAATCTCGTGAAGAACCTAGGATAGATTCTCGGTAGGATCTTGGTAACAAGGTAGGATAGATTCTCGAGAATCTCGCATAGAATCTGCGATAGATTCTCCAGAATCTCAGGAATCTCTGAGAGAAGCATGCTACGGGAACCATCGTTGACTCTCACAGAGATTCTCTGTGAGATTTTCGAGATTCTCGGCTAGATTCTCACGGAGAATGTGCCAAGAATCTCTCCGAGAATCTCGAATATACTACTTTTTTCTACGCGGGTGTCTCCTGACGGGGGGGAAATGCAAATTAAAAAAAACAGTACGAAATATCCACATAGTCGGTTTGTTCTAGTGGTTAGGGTGCTCAGATAGGTAGTTAGGTAAATAGGTGGGTCCCGTAAGTCTTGTGTTCAAATCCCGCGTGCATCACTTCTCGAATAATGTTACGAAAAACCGTATCTGAAGACAAATTGATTTTTTTGGTTATGTTTATAGAATATTATTATTAATATTACAGCATAATGCCCTGCAATTAATAGTTAATTTTAATATTGTTTATAATGAATGTATATACAGCCTTTGGAAGAGATTATAATAGCCTGATCAGGACAATATGTGACACAACGTTACAATTCGGTTTAGGGCACTATCAGGTTGCTGTAAAAGCACTCTACCAGGGCAATCAGGACCCCTGATAACGCCCTGACTAGAGCCCGAAGATAATTTATACCCAGGTATGTTACTGTTTGTAGTAATAAAATAGTCAAGGGTATCACAAATTGTGATGTTCGGTATTACCAAGCATCGTAAATTATGTCCCAAAAGGCACTATTGAAACATTGGAATTAGACGTTTAGATCGGTTTTTAGGTAGACCTCATCATGTACAGGACACCTTTTGAGGTCTAAGTCAGTTTTCAAGGATGATTCCATGTCTACGATGTCTACGATGATATCCAGAATTTCAGAACAATCCGAAGTCATCCGTAGTCCTCGTGTAATTCGAGACTGAAATCCATTTTTACATAGTTGTCGTATTCAAACTCGACTTGAACCTTGGAATCTAAGGAGACTATATCTTCGCCAATGAAATTAAATACGTATCAGAACGTCGTTCTCATACGTATTTGATTTCATTGGTGAAGGTTTCCGTGATTCAACGGAACTTTTTCGCTCGGTGTAGTCCGTTTACACTAGACAATCAACGTTTAAAGCCCTTGGAAGCCTACACCATACCAAAGAATATGGATGTACATAGAAGTGCAGATCCTATGCTTCGCCTGAAGCTGCGCATCAGAAACTGGAGTACGCACCAAAAATGACGAAAATGCGTGGTACTCCAGTTTCTGTGCAGCTTCAGGAGGAGCATAGAATCTGCATTTCTATGTACATCCATATTCTTTGACCATACTTCTATGCCGACATTTTGGAAAGCTGTTAGGCACACAATTTCATTTTCGTGGTCGGTGGCAGAGCCTAACGGAGCATATCCTATCGTATCATGCGATGTTGTCGCATTCAGAACCATATAACATAGCCTCTATTTTGTTGACAGTTTAGCTGTCATAAGTTTCAAGATCTCGCTCGATCTCGCTTGTTATTTTAAGCAAGATCGAGCGAGACTGATTTTTTTTTCATACCGCAAGCTCGAGACGAGAACTTCAGATAAACGACAAACGCAAGAAAAAACGAGCGAGATTCAAGATAATCTCGTCTCAAGCCGCATCACTAATTGGAATCATCGTTTTTGAGGTTATAGCTATACACTTGGAATGATATGCTCAAACATTAGGTTAGCTGCGGTTACTATCTTGTGTGAACCAATTGTCAATAGATGAGGTTACTGTACGAAGCGATTGTGGCAATATATTAGTCAGGTATCGCAAATAATTTTGGCGGGATCGAGTACAACAAATCTAAAACGTAGTGTTCACAAACAATCTTTGCTTTCTGTGTGGTTAGATGTTTTTCCGAACAGCAAAAAAAAACTTTGTTTCATTGTTTTATATTCTTCCAAAACCCAAGTTTTAGGATTTAATTACTAGAGTATTCTTACTTAATTAATGTAGTTTGCTGGTAGTGGTTTACAATGTGACATTGAAATTTGGGCACAATTTTACATCTCTTGGTGCAATTGTGTGCATAGATTACTGGGTAAAATAAATTATTGATATCCGAAAAAGAAAAGAGGCCATAGAAAGTCAACAACTTCGAAAGGCACTGTTGAGAAGCGTAAAATAAAACAGGCAATTTTGCGATTGTTCAAAGAAGACTATTGTATAAGAAGAGCTACTGAAGACACAAATATTAATCGAATGACCCTTTATCTTATAATAAAGAAAAATTGTCGCTCTACCTATCGGAAAAATAAAATACTGTCTTGTTGGCACGTAGCGTGGCACAAAGTGATATTTCGCAAGTTATTTTCGATGGAATAAATCAAATATCTTCCACCCTTTTCAACTATTGATTTTAGCTTTTTGTACACCTAAAGGTTTAAAGAAATCAACTATGATTGGGATCTGGAACTAGACGATTTACCTTAAACAAGTGAGATATCTGTCAATGAATATCAGCAATTTGGGCCTGACGCCCTCCCCTTAAGAAAAATAAAAAACTTCTTAAATCGCCATTTTACCTGACTCTCGATGTCAGAGACTTCCTGACGGTAGATGAGAATATCGTGTAGCGTGTTTGCCGTCTGTACGATGAGTGCAAGGATCGGTATGAAGGGTAGAACAAGCATCTGCAGTAGCTGAATTCTTCGACCCCGCCGGTGAGCCGGGTCAGTGGCTCTTGCCCAACATGACTTTTTTCTGCTGGATTTCGTTCCCGAGACGTCGTCTGACGAAAGACTTCTAACGGAGCTCACCTCAGCCACGCAAGATCCGTTACGTGGCGACATGTTGCTGCAACAATATCGTTATTACTAAACTTAATGCTTTTCATCGATGGGCTTTTTCTCCCGCTTTTATTGTACTTAAGAGGCAGTGACACACCAGTGAGAATTCCATCGTCCTATGTTAAACGTCTATAGGTCTACTTTTCTCATGCATAACCTCAGTTTTTCTTGGGGAATCAACTTTGAGTACCGCAGAGCCAGAAGCTTAGCTTTCGTACCGCGTACTCTCTCAAAATATGAGCCCCGTTTAATAAACCGTTTAAAACAAAATAGGTTGAAAAATGTTATACGTGGTAGTGATACTTCCTCTTCACTCTATTTCTGCAGAAGCAACCCAGGACATTCTGTTGCCAAGAATATGGAAAAAATATAAAGACGACATTTGCAAACATAATATGTTACTGACAAAATATCGACAACTAGCGATCATCTGTTGCATATTATATATGCAACATCATATGTTTCATATCTTCTGCAAGTGATTTCACAATCATTGGATTAAATTGCTTCCACATTTGTAGGCAAATTTGCGACAACAAAATCCATACAATACATAAATTAAGCATAGTATATTATAGGCAGCGACTGTGTATTGTTAATATTAATTTTTCATCGTATCCGACTATTCTCGGTCACTATTTTTAATGATCGAATTTTGCAGAGCTCATCTCGGGTCTGAGACAGTGATCGCTAGACTCAAAGCGCGCGAAACCGAAGCCCAATTCAAATTTCATTAATGCGAATCTTTTCACAAATATCGACTGCTTAATAAATTTAATTAATTCATCAAGCAGCCACAGTCGACAAATTTTAATCTCAAACAAATTATGAAAAAATTCCGCCACGAGCCTGGTTCGAACTACCCGCGTAGAAAAAAAGAATCTTTTCACGAATCTTGTAAGGAATCTTGGAAAGAATCTTGGAAAGAATCTTGAAAAGAATCTTGATAAGAATCACGTATAGGATCCGGAGCAAGACTCTTTTCAAGATTCTTTTCAAATTTTTTTCCAGATCAAAACTCTGAATTTTTGTAATTTTTTTAGCTTAATTCAGTTGATTAGTCATATTTGATTGATCAGATCCGAAAAATAGCGTGATTTGATCAGATTAAAGCGATAAAATGAGAGAGAAAAAAAAATGTTGATCGTGGGACTTGAACCCAGGTCCCTCGGCGTACTATCCCGTTATCTTATCTATTCAACCACATCATCTTTCTTGAATAGCAGTCAAATTAAATAATATATGAGTGTCACTCGCTTTTTCAGAACTTTGTTTTTTTTCCGGAAATTACGGCGCGATGCGCGTTACCACTTTGCACCGTTTCACAGTATCTAGTTTCATTAAAAATTCATCTTTTACTATCAGTTATTGCTCCCTCATAAAGAAAACTTTATTTTCGAGAAAACATACGTTTCAAGATTTTCATGTCAGGACACTCAAACTAGTCCAGAACGTCGAGAAAAGTGGTTTAGAAAAAATAAATAATTAAATTCCGCAAACAAAAACCTTAAAAGACATGAACCTGGTCTTCAAAAGTGTCCAGGTTGATTGCTTCGAGGCTCTCAGTGTCCAGATTGACTTCACCATAGTTTTCGGTATCCAGATCAACGTCTCCATAGTTTTTGGTGTTGAGGTCGATCTCTCCATAATTTTCGGTGTCCACGTCAACCTCTGTATTTTTTCCAGTGTCGAGGCTGACCTCTCCATAATTTTCGGTGTCCAGGTCGACATCTCCATAGTTTTCGGTATCCAGATTGACATATCCATAGTTTTCGGTATCTACGTCGACCCCTTTATACTTTTCGGTGTCCAGGTCGACCTCCCCATAGTTTTCGGCATCCAGATCGACATCTCCATAGTTTTCGGTACCTACGTCGACCCCTCTATAGTTTTCGGTGTCCAGGTCGACCTCTCTGTAGTTTTCGGTGTCCACGTGAACCTCGCCATATTTCTCGGTGTCCAGGTGCTGGACATCCACCTGGGCGCTGAAAATTAAGGAGAGATCAACCTGGACACCGAAAATCATGGGAATATCGACTTGGCACCAAAAGCCATGGACATGTCGACCCTGATGTTCAAAGTCGTGGAGATATCGACCTGGATACCGAAAGCCATAGAAATGTCTACCTGGACATCGAAAGCCATCGGGATGTCGATCCTGACGCCGAAAGCCATGGAGATATCGACCTGGATACCGAAAACTATGGAGAGTTCGACCTGGACACCAACAACTATGGAGAAGTTGATCTGGACACCGAAAACTACGGAGAGGTCGACCTGGACACCGAAAACTACGGAGAGGTCGACCTGGACACCGAAAACTATGGAGAGGTCAATCTGGACACTGAGAGCTTCGAAGCAATAAACCTGGACACTTTTGAAGACCAGGTTCATGTATTTTAAGGTTTAGGTTTGCGGAATGCACTTATTTATTTTTTCTAAACCACTTTTCTGGACGTTCTGGACTATTTTGAGTGTCCTGACTTGAAAATCTTGGAACGTATGTTTTCTCGCAAATAAAGTTTCTTTTATGAGGGAGCAATAACTGAATGTGAAAGATGAATTCTTAATGAAACTAGATACTGTGAAACGGTGCAAAGTGGTAACGCGCATCGCGCCGTAATTTCCGAAAAAAAAAACAAAGTTCTGAAAAAGCAAGTGACACTCATATATCATTTAATTTTACTGCTGTCCAAGAAAGATGATGTGGTTGAATAGATAAGATAACGGGATAGTACGCCGAGGGACCTGGGTTCAAGTCTCACGATCAACATTTTTTTTTTTTTTTTTCTCATTTTATCGCTTTAATCTGATCAAATCACGCTATTTTTCGGATCTGATCAATCAAATATGACTAATCAACTGAATTAAACTAAAAAAATTACAAAAATTCGGAGTTTTGATCTGGAAAAAAATTTGGAAAGAATCTTGAAAAGAGTCTTGCTCCGGATCCTATACGTGATTCTTATCAAGATTCTTTTCAAGATTCTTTCCAAGATTCCTTACAAGATTCGTGAAAAGATTCTTTTTTTCTACGCGGGTGGGAACACCCAGAATTCCAGCCTGGTGCTCTACCAATTACCCCACCGTGGTCCTGGTAGAATTGAATCACAATCGTTAATTTAGAGTCAATCTTTAACCATAGTATATTATAGGCAGCGACCGTGTATTTTCAACCCGCGTAGAAAAAAAGAAGCTGGCCGAGATTTTTAATAAGATCTCGCCGAGATTCTCGCTGAGAATCCCGGCGAGAATCACGGTTGCGCGCCGAACGCAGATTCTTTTAAAATCTATTTGAGAATCTTGCCCAGTTTCTTACCGAGATTCTTTAGTGGGTAGCTGAAAATAAAAAGAATCTCTATGAGAATCTCGCCCAGCAAGATTGTTCATTTTCATTGAAAATGAAAATAATCTATATCAAAAAAGATCTTTACGAATATTGAAGGATTGGTAACACTAATTTTTTAGTCAATCAACGAAGATTAGACCCCTCGTATATAGTCGAACTCAGAAAAGCTTTGCAGTCTTATATATATGCTGAGGCTTCAAGCCACTTGCAAGAAACGCTTTGTTCCATCGCCATCTAGCGGAGCATTATCCACCAGTGTTTCGTATGATGTCACTAGGTGACGAACGGACGAAGCGTTTCTCGCAAGTGTTTTGAAGCCTCAGTATGTATATAAGACTGCAAAGCTTTTCTGAGTTCGACTACACACGAGGGGTCTAAAGTTCGTTGATGTACTAACCAATTAGTGTTAGCAATTCTTTAATATTCGTGAATATCTTTTTTTATACAGATTCATTTCATTTTCAATTAAAATGAAAAGAATCTCGCTGGGCGAGATTCTCTAGAATCTCGGCGAGATTCTGATGTATCTCAGATAAATTTTATAAGAATCTGGATTTGGCGCGCAACCGTGATTCTCGCTGAGAATCCCGACGAGAATCTTGTTGAGGTTGTTGTGGGGCCAAGTCAAAATGCTACCACTGTCATGAAAATGTTCACGAATATTCATTATCCCTTTTCAAATAGTCTGGTGAAATATTAGAACGGTGAACAGCACCGTTTAGCAGATAAAAAATCGCTTTTATTGCAAACAATGTATATATTCGTAATAAATGTTGAATTTATTTCTTTTTCCACTAATTATAAAATTATAAAATAATTTAATTTTCCCTATTTCTCCCGATATTTCTTGCGGCTGAGATTCACGACGTCATTTATTTGTTTGGACGATAATGGAGAGACTCTTCTGCGAATGTCTGAAAGTAATTTTCATTTAGGCACAAGCGTAGATTTTCTCATAATATAGTTGTATCCATACCGACATTTGAACTGGACTTGTTCGATGAAAATAATGTCGGCACAGTCTGCATAAGATGTGGAATTTGTTATTTTTCAAAGATTAATCGTGCCTCTATAGATCGAAAATAGTGAAAACGCAACAAGATACGCAGTTGATCTCCCCCTCTTGTATATAGATTCTACAAAAAAAATCAGTTAAAGTTCGAGCTTAAGTTCTAACTTAGTCGAATTTATAGCCCCAAGTTCGAACTTAATTTCCAACGTAAATTCAAACTTAAGTTCGCACTTAAGTTTGAACTTAAGTTCGAAATGGGACTATAAATTCGACCCTAACACAAGTTATTGCTACGATGACAATGTGCTTGGCAGATCAAGGTGTCACTCTGGAAATTTTGCTCACGTTGACAAGCGATGACATGGTATCCCTAATACCCAAATTAGGTCCGATAAAAGTCTTCATGACTAATTGGAAAATTGAAGGCAGTGTTTAAAACAATCAAATGATCGAGTATATCAAATGATTGATAGTTGGTCATTCTTTTCATGTGGCAGTGGAATTGAGTCCTTGCATGTTTTCCCTAATGACCGTCTTTTATCGTAGTTAGTTAATTCTCATCTTAAATGAGTTATATAATTTATCTTGTTTTAAAAAGATTAGGCAATACATTTTTCTTTGTTTCAATAATTTTATGAATATTTCTAAGTATATACTTAGCAGCTCGCATCTTTTACACATATGGCGAGCACTCTGACTTATAATAGTACATTGTGCAACTAGTGCCGAAAATTGGCGATTCTGACGAGTGCGAGAGTTGCCGTCCGAGCGAAGCGAGGGTGGCAATCGCACGAGTTGCAATCGCCAATTCCGGCACTAGTTGCACACCGTGCTTTTTTTAACGGAAGAATAGAAACGATCGCTTTCCGAGACTGTAGAGTATGAGCGGAAAGGGTGCCTAACCTCAACACGCCGTTAAGAAATGTGCCGGGCGCGTTAGGAAATGTTGCGGCAGCATTTAGAAAAACAAATATGCGTGTAGAAAAAGAAGAATGTACCTGATGTGCGCATGCGTAGGACATTTCCTAACGGCGTACGGGAACGGCCACGTTCCGCCACGCTCTACAGTTAAGGAAAGCGGGAGTTTCTATTCATGAGTTTAAAAATAGTGGGTCATTCCACGGGATTTCGCACAAAAAAAAACCCGACCGACTCCAATTTTCGCCTAATTTTTTTATATTGTTGACTATGTCAAACGGAGCATCTGTGAATTTTTTGAGAATTTTATTCTTATATTTCGACGAGCCATAAAATAAAAGGTGAAAAAAATGAAAAAAAAATCTGACGTCAAGTGGAATAATGATATCGACAAAAATAACTAGGTCAAAATTTTCGTAATTCAACACAGTTTACGGTAAAAATAATCAAAATAAAAAATAAACATAACTTCTATTTTATTTATGTCTTTTTCCAAGAAAAGGTACCATTTCGCTAATTTAGCTCTCTCCGATTGCAATACAAAAAATCACGAATATACTACATGGAGTCCCAAACATTTTAAGCACAAGCTCAAGATGGAGAACACATTTTAACCATTTTTAAAAAAATATTTCGTGTAATTGATTTTTTTAATTTTCTTCCAATCTTCTGCGTATTTTTTAATGTAATTGGTAATATTAAAAGGAGCTTATGTGATTTTTTTCATAATTTTATATGTAGATGTATTCGATTCATTAAATGTAATCGAATTACAAATTTTAAAAATTTTAAAAAAAGAAAGCGATCAGCTGATCGCTTTCTTACTCACTCAGTGGCCGCCCGAGCGCTGGCATCGCGAGATTCGCCTGGGGTACGCCTGGGGCGTGCGATCAGCTGAACGTCTCGTTACGCACGCAGTGGCCGCTCGAGCGCTAGCGTCGCGAGATACGCCTGAGGCGTTTAGTAATTTTGTTATTTTTTTAACTTAAGGGCAGGGTAAAGTTAATTCGGCGAAAAAAAGGCATGTTTTTAAGATTTTTTTTTGGCGTAACGGATAGTGTTCGTTTATTGAAAAATTTACATATAATAAAGTACCATTTCAACAACATTTTCCCAAATTTTCATTGAAAAATTTTCAAAATTGAGCGAATGAAAATTAATCCCCGGAGCCGCCGCGAAAAAAAGGTGGTTTGCGGTGAGCATCATAACTCGCAACAAAATCATCTGAAACAAAAAAATCAAAATGCATTTGTTAAAGGAGATGTTTTTTGAGGTAATGACGGGAGGTTTTTTTTTCGATTTTTCGATTTTTCGTAGCACTTCGAAGTCAAAAACCCGATTTTCGCTTTAAAAAATCGGGTAATTTGTTGTTGAAAAATTAGTAATTATTAAAAAAAACAAAAAAGCTCTCGACAATACCTGGTAAATTATGTGAAGAAGTACTGTGCAAAATTTCAAAGCGATTGGTCCAGTAGATTTTGAGTAATCGTGCTCACGGACTTCAAAAATGACAAGTCTCAGAAAAACGGTTTGAAAAACGCAGAAGAGTTTGGTCGCTTAGCGCTCATTGCACATAAGTTTGAGAACACTTCTCGATTGCATAAAAATCTGAGAAAATTCATGCATATTAACGGTACTCAAAAGATTAATTTTGCATAATAATAATTCTAAAATGTTATTAACAAAATGATGAAAAAAAAAAAAAAAAAAGACAACAAATTTCCCCGCAATCTAATTTTTTTTCCTGATTCGTTCATTTTTCTGTATACGTATGAATTTTTTCAAACTTTTCAATTATCTTTGAATTTTTAGAAATTCAAAATAAAACTCGATAATTTTCTTATACTCACTGAAAGTCGTCGATCCCAGGTCCGTAGAGTAAACGACTTCCATCAAGATGATCGAGAGCATCTTTTTGCGTTTGTCTACGCAAAACTCTTTCTTCTTTACTGTCGTGCGCCGCTTGCTTCTCTGCACTACTAATTCGCAAATCGTCAACTTGTCGGGCCCATTCGTGAGAACTTGGCCCTGTACTGATTTGCATTTCTTCCATAAAGGCCAACAAAGCGAAACAACCTTCATTGAAAATACATGCAGCTACATTAGCTGCAATTTCCATTCTCTTTTGGACATGCCCTATGCATTCTTTTTTGTTTATCACGAAATCTTCACCATAAGGTTTTGCATTGACAACGCCGCTGTACGTCTTTGAGTCACCGTCTCCGATGTAGTTACAATATTTCACCCCAAGATTTACCACCGATCGTTCGAACATTTCTATTATTGCTGATACCTCCATGTTTCCAGAGGGTCCCTCATGGTTAGCTTTGCAATCACCGCTATCCACATGCTCTTCGTACCACGCTTCGTATTCGGCAGAATCCAATTTGTTTTTCCAAGTCTCACAACCGTGGCAGTAACTGCTTTTTACAAAAATGTCAAGTACCTTTCCAGTACAATATCCAATTAGAGAAGCAACGCCAAATAACGAAGAGAATCCTCTTTTGTTCCAAGTGCCGTCGCCTGATACAGTCAATTCTGACGTTTCTTCTACATTCCCGCGTAGAAAAAAAGAATCTTGTGAAGAATCTTTTAAAGAATCTTAAAAAAAGTCTTGAAAGAATCTTTAAAAGAATCTTTAAAGGAATCTTGAAAAGAATCACGTATAGGATCCGGAGCAAGACTCTTTTTAAGATTCTTTTCAAATTTTTTTCCAGATCAAAACTCCGAATTTTTGTAATTTTTTTAGTTTAATTCAGTTGATTAGTCATATTTGATTGATCAGATCCGAAAAATAGCGTGATTTGATCAGATTAAAGCGATAAAACGAGAAAAAAAAAAAAAAAAATGTTGATCGTGGGACTTGAACCCAGGTCCCTCGGCGTACTATCCCGTTATCTTATCTATTCAACCACATCATCTTTCTTGGATAGCAGTAAAATTAAATGATATATGAGTGTCACTTGCTTTTTCAGAACTTTGTTTTTTTTTTCGGAAATTACGGCGCGATGCGCGTTACCACTTTGCACCGTTTCACAGTATCTAGTTTCATTAGGAATTCATCTTTCACATTCAGTTATTGCTCCCTCATAAAAGAAACTTTATTTGCAAGAAAACATACGTTCCAAGATTTTCAAGTCAGGACACTCAAAATAGTCCAGAACGTCGAGAAAAGTGGTTTAGAAAAAATCACAATGTTCACAATGTTTTTTCATATATAAATTATAGGCTGGTTTCGATAAGAAAGCACTCGCCAAATCCATTAGTCCGCAGAACTTATTACATCCGGCTAAACCTAAGCCCAACACTCGCATTACGAAAGCAAACCGATAATTGACATCGTATACACCACTGTCTATTCTTTCACTTGATGGGATGTAGTGAGGCTGTTTACACTTTTCACATGTCACCTTGATGTTGAAACCAAGACCTTCTTTTTTGCATGTTTGGAATATCACTTTTCCATCACACTTCACACATTTGACGACAGTAGCAATTGACGAAAAAACAAGAACGAAATCTATCATTCGATAATGTTTTTGGATGTCTTCTACCACCACAGCGGGTTTATTTTTCATTTTTTTCGCTGACGCGCTACTAGCTACCGGTTCGTCGTTTTTACGCTTTTGAGGAGGCGCTTTTTTTTTTTGGTCGGGACAATTGTCCAATACCACCCTTACGATCTTCTCTGCTTATTTTTCGAGGCATTTTTCGAGGTACGAATACGAACGAAAACGGACTCAAACTTTTAGTGTGACTTGCTACTGCTCAGTACGGCATACAGCGGTCAACTGATGTATAGACTAATGTGCATACTTATATACACCATACCTCGAATATATATAACGGGACCGGAACAGGCCCGTTTATCAATAAATTTATTCGGGGTCGAAAAATACAATAGCGCGCCGCGCAGCTGCCGCCCAGGTATAAGACCCGCCTGGAGCAATAGACGCTCAAATACTCATAGCTTCGTCAATTTTACTCCGATCGACTTGAAATTTTTACACAATATTCTTGAGACATTAGGCATTCATTTAAAAAAATCAAAAAAAAAATGGAAAAAAAAAAATTTAAATACTTTACCCTGCCCTTAATCGGAGAGGTCCATATAAATGAAATGGTACCTTTTTTTGTAAAAGACGCAACGAAAATACAATTTTTTAAATTTGTAATTCGATTACATTTAATGAATCGAATACATCTACTTATAAAATTATGAAAAAAATCACATAAGCTCCTTTTAATATTACCAACCAATTACATAAAAAAATACGCAGAAGATTGGAAGAAAATTAAACAAATCAATTACCCGAAATATTTTTTTAAAAATGGGTAAAATGCGTTCTCCATCTTGGGCTTGTGCTTAAAATGTTTGGGACTCCATGTAGTATATTCGTGATTTTTTGTATTGAAATCGGAGGGGGCCAAATTAGCGAAATGGTACCTTTTCTTGGTAAAAGACATAAATAAAATAGAAGTTATGTTTATTTTTTATTTTGATTATTTTTACCGTAAACTGTGTTGAATTACGAAAATTTTGACCTAGTTATTTTTGTCGATATCATTATTCCACTTGACGTCAGATTTTTTTTTCATTTTTTTCCCCTTTTATTTTATGGCTCGTCGAAATATAAGAATAAAATTCTCAAAAAATTCACAGATGCTCCGTTTGACATAGTCAACAATATAAAAAAATTAGGCGGAAATTGGAGTCGGTCAGGTTTTTTTTTGTGCGAAATCCCGTGGAATGACCCAGTATATTTCGGTACAAGAGGCCAAAGGAGCGTTTTGCGCACTGCTCGCGTGAAGACAGTATCAAGCCTCGGCTTCGCCGAGGTACGCAGAACGATCCGGTGACCTCGTGTATCGAACCACATTTTTCTTTACGAGTGTGTTACGTCACGACGTAACTTCGCAAAATATTTCGAAAATACTTAGAAAATTTGCTTCCGAAACATTATCATAAAGATTCATACTATGAAAGAAAAAAATTTAATGAGAATCGCCGCGCCAGCACTGGACAGTTCAATCACTGGCCAGGTGGTCGGGGATTAAGAAGATATAACAGTCGACGAGTTCTCTCATTGTCGATGACAAAAGTAGAGAGCCTAAAATCTAACACGAGGCTTCTGCCCTGTTCAACCGACTTTTCGTCGGACAGAAATGAGTTCTGTTGGGAAATCCTCCAACCACCTAAGAACCATAATTAGCAACCCTCAAATGGGACTAATAAAACGACTGATATCTCCCCCGAAAAACTGATAATCAAATAAAGATTTAACTTTATTTCTCAGAATTTCGGCTTGAGATTGAAACTCTCCAAAAAAATTATTTGGCACAAAAATGTCGGTGATCTCATTTATTATATTACTAAAATTAATTATTGTTCAGTTTTCTCCATTGATAATTTTTCTGACGTAATCGATCGAGAATAGAGAAGAGTCGGCTATGACAAATACTCTTCCTGCAAACAAAGAATGATGGAATCTTGACAAATTAAGCAATAATATTTTAATCATTAAACTTGGAATTTATAAAAATAATTAAAGAAATTATATTAGTTAAGAAAATGCGTTTTAACCACAAGCATGATGTTTCATGAAATATGTAGCAACAGTTATTAAAATTATTTGCGTTATTCGATCTTCCAGTTCACTATATAATAACCCTCGCGAGAGACAAATGGGCATAATTTATTCTGCAATGGAAATAGAACTGGAACATCCGATACGAAATTCGCCAATCAGATGTGAGACTTAATCTTAGGCGACCAGAGGGCACGAGGAACAATGGGAAGCAAGTATCATCTTGCCAGGGGACATGTATAGACCAAGCGGTTGCTAGGCTGGCCGTAACACCTTCGAGGTGTATCGATATTGAAGAATCATATGTCGCCCTCCCAAACTTCCGAATGACCCGCGGGGACGCTTCTGGTAGCCTAATTAAAAGTAGACTCTAGAAATAAGTTAGGAGAAGGGGTACACAGTTGTATAAAAGCACCGGACAACAGGGTCTCGGCCTGCTCCTGCTGTATCGCCTCATCTTCCACGTACCACCCGGTCTTCATTACGGTCAAAGGTAATGTCACTTCTTGACCCATTGTCATACAAGCAGTCTTCATGCTTTGAACGATCTTTGATAAAACTTGCGTGAATTTTCCGATTGTAACGCGACTCGTGGATTTTGAAGTCAGAAACTTTTTCTACATCATTGTATTGAAAATCGACACCAATTTATTAAACCAGCGTTTAACATTTTAAGTACGCCGCGACATTTCGGTGGATATCGGTCGAATATTGATTTACGTTTTGCGCTATAATTTTTCTTGAATAAATAACCATCAAGCTGCAAATTAAGTATCTCTCGTGTTTGATTTCGACATCCCGCGATTTTCAAATATCCAAGACTTCAACGGAATTGTCATCTGAATAACAGACCAAAAGAAGAGCCCACATCCACGTCGCATAAGAACATCAATTACACGGTAAATATCACGTAAGTACAAATTATAATAACGTAAGTTAGAAAAGTATATCAGCATAAATACACAACTTATCCTAGTTTTCACCTCTGCAAAAGTAGAATCTTTAGCCTAATCCTGGGTTATTTTTCGAAAGATTAGACCCGAAAACAGGCTTGCGTTAACGATACTATCGTCAGGTGTAGTCAAGGAAATATTTTATATTTCTTAACTAGCGCACGGTAAATTCTTTCGTTAACGTGCAAAACGTGTAAGATTGTCGAAATTACTTAATTTTTGCAAACTTGATGTAACAAGTGCAATGCAAAATCCGAGTTTGTCCGACGTTTACAGACATGCAAAATGAGCTGCAACTTCAAAATCCAAGGCTCAGTGTGCAAAATGAGGAAGCCAATGCGCAAAGTGTTTTGCGCACTAGTGCATCAACCGGCCATTTTGCATGTCTGTGAACGGTGGGAAAACGTGGATTTTGCACACTCGGAGCGGAGTATTTGCATATGTTCCGTACGATGCCACTAGATGGCGAGAGGTCGAAGCGTTTCTCGCAAGTGACTTAAAGCCTGAACGTATATAAGACTGCAAGGCTATCCTGAGTTCGACTATACACGAGGGGTTCACCCTTCGTTGACGTACCGAAATTTACTGTCTCGACACCAAGGGAAAGTAACAACAGGTTTTGCTCGATTCCTCTGAAGAATTACATTAAGATTTTTTTAACGATTTTTTTGTTTAATGGACGGAATCTTTTCACGATTCTTTTAAAGACGCTTTTTCAAGATTCTTTAAAAGATTCTCAGAACGCTTTCGGATGGAAAGAATCTTGAAAAGAATCCTGGAAAGAATCTTGCTCCGGCTCCTATGCGTGACTCTTTTCAAGATTCCTGTAAAGATACTTTCAAGACTTTTTTTTAAGATTCTTTAAAAGATTCTTCACAAGATTCCTTTTTTCTACGCGGGGTGTTACATAATTTGTGTACTGCAGTGCATGTACCTCAACAGCATTAGTACCGACTTTGTAAACTTCCAAAAAATCGTCGGATCCGACAACTCGATCGAGGAGATCGTACTCAGTTTGCAGGAAGACAAATTTCCTTCGGTGATACTGGATGATGGACCAGAAAATCTCAATCCTATGACATTTGAATGTGCTGGTTCATCGAAGGATATTGACATACCTGCAGTGGCAGATGACGACGCAACACCAACAACATTAAGGAAAATCAACCGAAATATTTTAAATGTAAGTTCACTCAAACGAAGTTTAGGCATTCTACTTTCATTCAATTTATTCATTTTACTTTCGATCGAATGTATAATGCTTTGCTTGTTTTTGCGTTGTATTCCCACTGTAGTATTCGTTGTTTTTGTACTGATTTGAGCATTTTCGTTGGGAGTCTGTATCCAAATATTTAGAGGGAGATGTAGAGGCAATTAGAAGACAGCAGATATTCAAGAACGGGAAGTTCTCGGATGCCGATGCGCAGACACTTAGCCACATTATCATCAAAAAAGAAATGCGCGGCGATACGAACGCAGTTTAGGTCTTTAGAATATCATGTACATGGTCTGGATTATCGAAATGTGAGAAAGTAAAAATTCAAAATTAATTGTTCGTTTAAGTTTCAAAATTTTTAATACGCTGGATATATCTTATGCTCAATACAGAAAAATGCACAATTAACGTTTATTTATTATAACGGTACTCTGATTACTGACAGGAGTGAATAAAAATGCACGATAAAATTTAGAATAAACTACTCGGAATATATTCAAAATACTGAATGTGGAATGGACAATAATTTCAGAATCACACTAGAACTGGCCTAACCCCTTAATGAATTTTCTTGCACTGAGTGCACTGAGTGCAATTGTCTTGCACTTATACAAGATTTAGTTACATCGACTAAATCGAGGTTCAAGCGCGTTGAAATGAATATTGAGTTTATATAATTAAAAGTTCAATTCTTTTTCAATAAATATTCAATTTGTCAACCAGAATATGGTTGAGCCAAACATAATGTTTGTTGTGCTATCTCAACATTTGTTTGGAAGACTGTAAACGCCGATATAGTTGACGTAACGATTTTTTTCTCCCAGTGTGAGCATCAATTTGAAAATTAAATAATATATGCTTTTGTTTCTATTTATCTTTCAGTTGGCTATTATATACCTAGACAGGAAACTTCCTTGGGGTTCGTAGGGCCAAGAGGCAAATTATACTACGTATATACAAATTTTTTAAAGACTTTGATCGCAGAAGGTCTCAGAGAATCTCGACGACGAACGGCCATTTAGAACGGTGAGCTCTATTCTATTTTGTCCTTTCGCTCACTCGCAGTATGTACACTGCTCGTCATTAATGCCTGGATTTGACAGTTCTCGAATTATTCGGGCTATTCGTGTGTGTATGCTATTGTCACTTGTCGAAGTTCGGTGAAGATCGTACGAGTTTCACGTCGAACTGTCATGTGAACAGCTGAGATGACATAACCCACTCAGTCGTCGCTCCGGCGATGTGACGTCAGGCGGGTTATGTTGCCACATGTTATGTTTATGCATTTTATATTTATGCCACATGGTTATGTTTCCTCTCCACTGCCTCCGCTAGAAACGATAGTTAATTAAGATACTTATCCTCAAGCCCCCAAGAAAAATCCTCCAATGCAATACATTCAGCCTGTCGAGTGGAACAATGAAAAAAAAAATCCATTACACGAGTTAAAAAATGAGCACTCGGAAAATTTAGCTGAGGTAATGGGATTCTCTGTCTGCAGCACAAAATGTAAATGTCCTGCAGGAAAAATGTAAATGTCTTTAGGTCGCCTGATCTAAACGTTAATTTTTTTTTTCAAATGTCCTGGAGGATTTTCCTCTCCACGTCTTCCGCTAGTCCCGAGTGTTAATTAAATTTTTTTTAAAATGTCCTGGAGGATTTTCTTCTCCTGAACCCCCGTCCAGTCGAACCGACCTCTGATGCAATACTTTTAGCCTGTCGAGAGGACCCATGAAAAAAAAAAAAAAAATTCCATTGAATGAGCTAAAAATTCATCGCTTGGCGAATTTAGCTCAGGGAATGGATTTTTTTTTCCTTTTTTCTTTCCGAGTCAAATCTGACTCAATACTCATTCTCAAGCACCCTAGAAATATCCTCTGATTGCAATACATTCAGCAATTCGAGAGTAACCACGAAAAATAACAAAAATTCCATTACACGAGTTAAAAATCAAGCGCTTGGAATATTTAGCTCAGGCAGTGGGATTTTCTGTCTGCATGGAGTTTTTAGATTTACTGTTACTGTTATTTCTTACCGTGTAGTGATTATTTCTTTCTAAAAAAAAGCAATTCTTCTAAATTAAAGCAATTCCTCTAAAAAAGCAATTCTTCATTCTAAAAAAAAAGTCAAGAGTAACACTCTTGACTTTTTATGAATTGCTTTTCTAAGCAATTAAAAAAAGTAATAAAAAAGGTAATTAGTAATAAAATAATCAGTAATAATTAGTAATTAATAATAAGTTTAAGTAATATAAAAAAGCAATTCATAAAAAGTCAAGAGTGAGTAATGAGTAATGAGAACACTCATTACTTTTTATGAATTGCTTTTTTTTTTATTTCGCGCACAGAGCCAAGTGAATTTCGTTGCATACGTAAACGATCTAGCATCGAAATCACAACCTGAATACAAAAATTGTACAGGCATCATGAAATTCACTTTCTGAATGAACAGATCCAATAAAATGTCATATTTCCATACTTATTTTTTTTTTTTTCAATTTCTACATGTTTCCAGATGAATTTATTTGCGCTCGCAATTTGTCCACTATCGGTGTGGCAATCTGTTTCAAGAAGTGGCAAACGCACTATTGAATTCACTTTCCGCATTAAAAATCCAACATTGGTTCCGAAGACTTTAACATTACAAGTTTTTTTTAAATCTCTACATGTTTCCAGATGAATTCAGCCGCGATCGCTATTTTTTGACTATCGGGGTGGCAACCTGTTTCAGGAAGTGGCAAACGCACTATTGAATTCACTTTCCGCATTAAAAATCCAACATTCGTTCCTAAGACTTTAACATTACAAGTTTTTTTTAAAATCTCTACATATTTCCAGATGAATTCAGCTGCGATCGCTATTCTTTCACTATCGGGGTGGCAACCTCTTTCAAGAAGTGGCAAACGCACTATTGAATTCACTTTCTGCATAAAAAATCCAAATACAATAGTCCATTTGCCACTTCTTGAAAGAGGTTGCCACCCCGATATTGAAAAAATAGCGATCGCGGCTGAATTCATCTGGAAATATGTAGAGATTTAAAAAAAAACTTGTAATGTTAAAGTCTTAGGAACGAATGTTGGATTTTTAATGCGGAAAGTGAATTCAATAGTCCGTTTGCCACTTCTTGAAAGAGGTTGCCACCCCGATAGTGAAAAAATAGCGATCGCTGCTGAATTCATCTGGAAACATGTAGAGATTGAAAAAAAAAAACTTGTAATATTAAAGTCGTCGGTACCAATTTTGGATTTTTAATGCGGAAAGAGAATTCAATAGTGCGTTTGTCACTTCTTGAAAGAGGTTGCCACCCCGATAGTGAAAAAATAGCGATCGGGGCTGAATTCATCTGGAAATATGTAGAGATTTAAAAAAAAAACTTGTAATGTTAAAGTCTTAGGAACGAATGTTGGATTTTTAATGCGGAAAGTGAATTCAATAGTCCGTTTGCCACTTCTTGAAAGAGGTTGCCACCCCGATAGTGAAAAAATAGCGATCGCGGCTGAATTCATCTGGAAATATGTAGAGATTAAAAAAAAAAACTTGTAATGTTAAAGTCTTAGGAACGAATGTTGGATTTTTAATGCGGAAAGTGAATTCAATAGTCCGTTTGCCACTTCTTGAAAGAGGTTGCCACCCCGATAGTGAAAAAATAGCGATCGCTGCTGAATTCATCTGGAAACATGTAGAGATTGAAAAAAAAACTTGTAATATTAAAGTCTTCGGTACCAATTTTGGATTTTTAATGCGGAAAGTGAATTGAATAGTGCGTTTGTCACTTCTTGAAACAGGTTGCCACCCCGATAGAAAAAAAATTGTGGTCGCGGCTGAATTTATCTGAAAACATGTAGAGATTAAAAAAAAAACTTGTAATGTTAAAGCCTTAGGAACGAATGTTGGATTTTTAATGCGAAAAGTGAATTCAATAGTCCGTTTGCCACTTCTTGAAAGAGGTTTCCACCCCGATAGTGAAAAAATAACGATCGTGGCTGAATTCATCTGGAGACATGTAGAGATTGAAAAAAAAACTTGTAATATTAAAGTCTTAGGTATCCATTTTGGATTTTTAATGCGGAAAGAGAATTCAATAGTGCGTTTGTCACTTCTTGAAAGAGGTTGCCACCCCGATAGTAAAAAAATAGCGATCGGGGCTGAATTCATCTGGAAATATGTAGAGATTTAAAAAAAAAACTTGTAATGTTAAAGTCTTAGGAACGAATGTTGGATTTTTAATGCGGAAAGTGAATTCAATAGTCCGTTTGCCACTTTTTGAAAGAGGTTGCCACCCCGATAGTGAAAAAATAGCGATCGCGGCTGAATTCATCTGGAAATATGTAGAGATTGAAAAAAAGAAACTTGTAATATTAAAGTCTTAGGTATCAATTTTGGATTTTTAATGCGGAAAGTGAATTCAATAGTGCGTTTGCCACTTCTTGAAAGAGGTTGCCACCCCGATAGTGAAAAAATAGCGATCGCGGCTGAATTCATCTGGAAATATGTAGAGGTTTAAAAAAAAACTTGTAATGTTTAAGACTTAGGAACCAATGTTGGATTTTTAATGCGAAAAGTGAATTCAATAGCGCGTTTGCCACTTCCTAAAACAGGTTGCCACCCCGATAGTAAAAAAATCGCGATCGCGGCTGAATTCATCTGGAAACATGTAGAGATTTAAAAAAAAACTTGTAATGTTAAAGTCTTCGGAATCAATGTTGGATTTTTAATGCGGAAAGTGAATTCGATAGTGCGTTTGCCACTTCTTGAAACAGATTGCCACACCGATAGTGGACAAATTGCGAGCGCAAATAAATTCATCTGGAAACATGTAGAAATTGAAAAAAAAAATAAGTATGGAGATATGACATTTTATTGGATCTGTTCATTCAGAAAGTGAATTTCATGATGCCTGTACAATTTTTGTATTCAGGTTGTGATTTCGATGCTAGATCGTTTACGTATGCAACGAAATTCACTTGGCTCTGTGCGCGAAACAAAAAAAAGCATTTCATAAAAAGTCAAGAGTCTCTTGACTTTTTATGAATTTTTTTATTACTTAAAATTATCACTTATTACTAATTATTACTAATTATTTTATCACTAATTACTTTTTTTATTACTTTTTTAATTGCTTAAAAAAGCAATTCATAAAAAGTAATGAGTGTTACTCTTGACTTTTTATGAATTGCTTTTTTTTATTACTTAAACTTATTACTAATTACTAATTATTACTGATTATTTTATTACTACTTACCTTTTTGATTACTTTTTTTAATTGCCTAGAAAAGCAATTCATAAAAAGTCAAGAGTGTTACTCTTGACTTTTTTTTTAGAATGAAGAATTGCTTTTTTAGAGGAATTGCTTTAATTTAGAAGAATTGCTTTTTTTTAGAAAGAAATAATCACTACACGGTAAGAAATAACAGTAACAGTAAATCTAAAAACTCCATGCAGACAGAAAATCCCACTGCCTGAGCTGAATATTCCAAGCGCTTGATTTTTAACTCGTGTAATGGAATTTTTGTTATTTTTCGTGGTTACTCTCGAATTGCTGAATGTATTGCAATCAGAGGATATTTCTAGGGTGCTTGAGAATGAGTATTGAGTCAGATTTGACTCGGAAAGAAAAAAGGAAAAAAAAATCCATTCCCTGAGCTAAATTCGCCAAGCGATGAATTTTTAGCTCATTCAATGGAATTTTTTTTTTTTTTCATGGGTCCTCTCGACAGGCTAAAAGTATTGCATCAGAGGTCGGTTCGACTGGACGGGGGTTCAGGAGAAGAAAATCCTCCAGGACATTTAAAAAAAAATTTTTAATTAACACTCGGGACTAGCGGAAGACGTGGAGAGGAAAATTGTCCAGGACATTTGAAAAAAAAAATTAACGTTTAGATCAGGCGACCTAAAGACATTTACATTTTTCCTGCAGGACATTTACATTTTGTGCTGCAGACAGAGAATCCCATTACCTCAGCTAAATTTTCCGAGTGCTCATTTTTTAACTCGTGTAATGGATTTTTTTTTCATTGTTCCACTCGACAGGCTGAATGTATTGCATTGGAGGATTTTTCTTGGGTGCTTGAGGATAAGTATCTTAATTAACTATCGTTTCTAGCGGAGGCAGTGGAGAGGAAACATAACCATGTGGCATAAATATAAAATGCATATACATAACATGTGGCAACATAACCCGCCTGACGTCACATCGCCGGAGCGACGACTGAGTGGGTTATGTCATCTCAGCTGTTCACATGACAGTTCGACGTGAAACTCGTACGAACTTCACCGAACTTCGACAAGTGACAATAGCACACACACACGAATAGCCCGAATAATTCGAGAACTGTCAAATCCAGGCATTAATGACGAGCAGTGTACATGCTACAAATGCTCTTAAAATGTGGAAACGCTGTAAATTAAACTGTCTTCTGGATTAGTGATGTGAGATTTTGATTTAATACTTTCGGAATCGACTTTTAAAAATAAATACAGAAAGAAAATAGGGCACCAATAAAGAGGGTATCAAAAAAAAATTTTACTCATAAAAATATTTGAATTTCTCACTGCATTTAGAATGACATTTTTTAATGCATTTGCAGAACTTCGTAGGTGCCATTATAAATGAATTTCATCTTTATGATTTTAAGATGACCTGGGCCCCTTAACTCGCTTAACGAAATAAATATGAAGTAGGTTAAGGATTTTTAATTTAATTCGTGGAGATAATAAATGAAATGATGAAACCGATTTTTTTAAATAATCGATTAGAACTTTAATACAACCCATAATATTTCATTATAATTTTACCTTACATGGATTATGTTTTATTGTAGAATTTGGTATGATGTATTATTGTACAACGGACCGATACGATGGTCTAGTGGTTAGGGTACTGGCCTCTAGTTCAGAGCATCGGTAGGTCGCGGGTTCGATTCCCGGTGCTGTCGATTTTCGTCGAAAATATAAATACGGACGCGATGAAGCTCCACATGTATACAATGAGATCCACACAGGTATTTCTACCTGTGGGGGTCACATGTATACAGCTGTAGTCAGTGTTTACGTTCTTGACGAAACGTGACGTAGCTCCAGTGCCGTGAGGCGAACTCGAGACCGGCTATATCGACATAGGATTTCCGCAGTTTACCTATGCCCATAGCAGAAACGCTACGGCGAATGCGATATAGAGGGGGAAGTCGGATGCGGCCGCATGGGGGACTGGCTACTGACCCGGGCCGACCCTGTAATAGGCAGACGGGGGCAAATGCAACATAAATAAAAAAAATTTAAATAAATTATTGTACAACGATGGTGTTAATTACTATTATGACATTTAGACTTGACATTGGAGCCAGGCAACTACGTCCAACGAAGATTTGAAGTGGTTATTAACCGGAGAGGAGCCTTGGGATGAAGATTATTCAAAGTGGCGTACTACGTTTCAGGCACTATTGTGTCAACTGCAGAAAAATAGTCAGGTACTTACAGCAAGGAAAAAGAGGAAAGTAACGGTGATAGAGCAGCCAGCGCCAGATACTATTGGAACGTATATAGATACGTATCCTGCTTTGAAGCAGCCACAGGAATATACACTGGTAAGTGATATAAACTTTTTTTGCATGCTTCTACAAACGGAAAAAATTAATTCAAAATATACAATTGATGTTTTTAGCTGGAGGTTGACTTCGTCCTACTATATCCAGGTTGTGAGTTAAAACTCTTATCCGGATGGGATAGATTTACTGAGAATGTTTGTGAAGTTAGCAAACTCGCCTTCAATACAGGTATGTAATTTTCTATTCTCTCTCATCTTGTTCTTAGAAGTATGTATTTTTTACATCATACTCCGTGCACGGTTCGGTACGCACACATTAGTGTTGCCTCAATGCTAGATCAGATTTATGAAAATCTGTAGATTAGCAATTGTTAGAATTAAAGAATATTGTAGAAATTTAAGGCTAAATCGAGAGGATTCTGTCCCTTGTTTTTTTTTTCCATTTATCACATGGTAGAGCTTTTGGAAAAACCTGCACGCTTATTTTCCAATTCCTTTAAAAATTCGTCTCGTTATAACCACTAAAAATGAGAATTACTGAAAACTAAGTTCATGATTTTTATTCCAAAATTTTACCGTGTATTTTCTAGGATAGTATAAAAACATTGTAAAAAAAGTTGCAAGTTACAGCCTTAATATTAATTCAGAAAATATTCTAACAGAATTGTCTCAGGTCACTATTTTTCATGCCTTCGCCAACCAGTTCTCTCCAGCGACGCTTAAGGGCAAAGAAAAAGGAAAAACTAGCAATCGATCTACAAAAATCGAAATTGTTGAAGGGTTTTTGCTACATTTAAAGGTATGTAGCTATTTTACTTTATTTCCCACTGTCTACCATTTGAGTGCGAAGTTTATTAGCACAGAACTCCCATGATTTTCAGACTTTTTATGTATCTCTAAGTAATCGATGATCTGGAGCCCACCCTGACTCTCCAACTCTCCAACCGCTTCCGGTCATATTAGGACTCATGCACGATTCGATAACGGATTCGTAGTCGTAATCAATGATGTAACGTGTAAGGTAGAGAGTCCTCTTCAAGCAGTTGACGTAACGTTTAAGGCTTATCACGCTCTCCACGCACAGTATCCCACACACAGCGAAGGTCCTTGGCTCCTGCTACAACAGGCCGTGTACGGATTTCGTACTGACAAGGAATGTCACTTACCCAAGTAGAAATTTCATCAGGCATGCCTGCTGTCACACGAGGTCCAGATCAGTTTTAAGTACGGTAACCTTATTTGGGGCCGCCGTAAATTCACCTGCTCAGGTCCATGTAAGGCTGAGATATGGCATTCGTACTTAATGCTGCCTTCTTTGCACCGAATCAGGATGATGTCAGGCTAGATATGGTAACCTTATTTAGGGGTCGTCGTAAGTTCACCTGATCATGTCCATGTAAGGCCGAGATATGGCATTCTACCTTAAAAATGCCGTCTTTTCACCGGATCAGGCCCATGTCAGGCTTTACATACGGTAACCTCATATAGATATGCCATTCATCGACGTTATCCATTTCGCATAAGGTCTTTCTGTGGCATTTGGACCAAGATTTTATCCAATTTACCTTTACTTTCCCTGGTCAGATCCGCATACGGTGGTTCGTATGGCATAGTTTTTTTTTAAATATGCCGTAAATTTACATTACCAGGTTCGTGTAAGGGATAGATATGGCATTCGTTAAAATCATTTAAAAATTATTGTTATGCAAAATCAATCTTTTGAGCACCTTGCGTGTGCTGGATTTTTTTACATCTTTATCCAATCGAGAAGTATTCAAAATTTTCGCTGAAACTCACGTTTTACGGGACTGTACCTCTAGAATTACTTTGAAATCTATCCAGGTACTGACCGTCAAACGCCAGTACCTGGATGCGTGACCACCCTATCATGTTTGAATTTTGAATATTTCGGTCGTAGTCACAATAAATGGATGTACAGTCTTGACGTGTTTTCATTTTAAGTATACTTCAAATAGACAATAAATATATAAAATTTCTAAGATGTCAATGGCCGAGTGGGCTAGGGCGCAGAATTGTCACGCAGAGGATCAAGGTTCGATTCCCATCAATGGCAAATACATTTACATGCGTTTTTTTCAGCAATTAATATGTACTGAAAACTAAATAAGCTCAAATATCCAATAGAAAGTGCAAAATAAATCGAATTCGATGAGCGCAGATAATTATTTTGTAATTTTTTTGCCGTTTTTATAAGTAGGGGCTTAGTAGGGCAGCCTCTATCCGGCCCTTATCTGGAAAACTTAATCTGGTCCTGATCATGCGCTGCGTTAATTTCCTGTAAGGTCCGTATAAGGTTGCCAGGCAGGGGCCTTAGATTTAAATTCGGCTACCACGCTAGGGCCTGATATTCCCTGTAGCTGAACTTCTACTCGGGTAAGGGTCCCCCTCCGATTTCAATGAAACTCAACTATGTTGTAGTCCTTGAAAAACTAAGAGACACGTATTTTTTTATCGGCGGAAAAACGGTTTTAAGGGGTGAAATGAACCCCCAAAGTTCGGCATGTAGAGAGGTGATAATACAGTTTCACCTAGAAGGATTCGACCGATTTCAATGAAACAAAAACTAAAATGTTTCTCATCACGAGTAATAAAAAGTCCACCTTAACATTTAAAAAAAAATTCTCTCTTGTGGTGTTAAACCAAACCCCATTTTTCTTTTTTTGACCCTATTTAAAATACTTACCTATGGAATTTCATGAAACTGGTATCATTTCTTATGGTATCATTATCGTTTACATGTTTTTGCTTTTTTGCGGGAAAACATGTTTAAGAGGGTAAACTACCCCCTTCATATCGATGTATGAATTTCCATGTAGAACTTCATCTCGCGCAATTTTCAAGTGAATATTAATTTGAAATATTCTCGTTAGTAAAAGTGAATAAGTAGTAAGTGAAAATTGACGTTTTACCGGTAATTAAGGGGGATCGTAGTGGCATCGTTCGAAACACTTATATTCAATACTCCGCTAGATGGCGAGCGGTCGAAGCGTTTCTCGCAAGTGACTTGAAGCCTGAACTGTAATGACCAGGCGGAGAGTTTGGGGAAGTGTAGATATTGGCATTAAGGATGGACTGACGAAGTATCGAAGAGAGAAAATATATGGTGATCACCGGGAATCAAACCCGGATTATTCAGGTACTAAGTAAGAGCGCTAACCACTGCGCTAATGTCACCTATATATTTCTCTCATTCGAATCGTCTTCTTATATGCAATGTAGGGCCGTCACACACCCCCCTTCACTGTATTCGACGTCCTCGTCGACAGTGCAGAGTTAGGTTTCCTGTTACGCGATTGTAGTGGAGTTATCGCAGATGCTAGGCGAAGCCTGTATCCAACGTCGGACCTCTTCCCTCGGCCGTGTTGAATCCCGCGGTGTAGCTCTTCAGTGCCAGGCCTGTATTGGCGGGAATCTGTGTGTGTGCTCCATCGGTACAATGCGGAATTGAGGACGTTTTTGGGCTCGTAACTTTTGACACATGTAATGACCAGGCGGAGAGTTTGGGGAAGTGTAGATATTGGCATGGCGGATGGACTGACGAAGTATCGAAGAGAGAAAATATATGGTGATCACCGGGAATCGAACCCGGATTATTCAGGTACTAAGTAAGAGCGCTAACCACTGCGCTAATGTCACCTATATATTTCTCTCATTCGAATCGTCTTCTTATATGCAATGTAGGGCCGTCACATGAACGTATATCAGACTGCAACGCTGTTCTGAGTTCGTCTATACATGAGGGGTTTACCCTTCGTTGACGTACCGAAATTTACTGTCTTGACACCAAGGGAAAGTAACAACAGGTTTTGCTCGATTCCTCTGAAGAATTTCATTAAAAAATTTTCAACGATTTTTCTATTTAATGGACGAAATATTTTCACGATTCTCTTAAAGACGCTTTTCAAGATTCTTTAAAAGATTCTCAGAACGCTTTCGGATGGAAAGAATCTTGAAAAGAATCCTGGTAAGCATCAACAGGTTTCGCTCGATTCCTCTGATGAATTTCATTAAGATTCTTTCAAAGATTCTCAGAACGCTTTCGGATGGAAAGAATCTTGAAAAGAATCCTGGCAAGAATCTTGCTCCGGCTCCTATGCGTGATGCTTTTCAAGATTCCTGTAAAGATTCTTTCAAGACTTTTTTTAAGATTCTTGAAAAGATTCTTCACAAGATTCTTTTTTTCTACGCGGGTTGCTACCGCTTATCAATAATGCGAACATTACAAGTCAGCCACCATATAAAAGAGCTCAAATAATTCGTAAACGTCAGTTGCTCGTATGAGCGAGGTGCACATATCATCGTCTATATTTTTTTAAAAGAATATATACATTATGAAAGTGGATCCAATCAACGTTATTAAACTTTTATTGGCAACATTCCAAGCCATGAATATTGCACAAATACCAATTAACAGTGAAGAAATAGAATTAAAAGAAAATTTTGAAAAATCTTAGTTAATTGCATGCAAGATTATAACGGAGTGGAAATTGTGGACGAAGAATCGCTGGATTTTCAAGAGCTATTCAAACAGTACGAAGTTAACGCTGTTGAAGACACAACTTGGGAAAAAGGTATTGTCGTTTTGGATTCTGATACTTGTTTCGAAGACGAGGAAGATTTGAGTTATGATTGCAAACAAAAAGCGATTGAATACTGGAGATCCGGAAAGAAGAAAAATTATAGTGTCGATACAGTAAACCAGAAATTCAAAAAAGTAAAATCTCTTCGATAGAAGAAAGTTGATTACGTGTCAGAGATTGTAATTTGTGACGTGATTTTTTGGAAATCACGATCACAAGGGCTTGTGTTATCGTTACTTGCTATTTTTCAGCGTTTTCGAGCTGCTTTCTCTCGAATTTACGTTCTCGGTTTAGCTAAGAATTGTAATTCTTAGGTTTTGTTATTTTTGTTGTAAAGTTTCGGTAGATCGGTGCACTCAAATCTGTCGCGAGGATGAGAGCTCAAAGAAACGAGCAGCCCGGCAGACAAGAGTCACCGAACGAGTCTTGCGATTAGTTGTAGACCGGTGTAAATCCGGCGCCCTATTGAGAAAATGTATTGCGCTAGAGAACGGGTGGAGTTTTGTTGGTTGTTTGCAAAGGGTGGAGCATCCTGTTGCTGTATAGTGCATAGGTGTGCTGAGAAGGCCCGTTTTCGCGCGAAGCATTAAGGGAGGCAATTGTATAGATTTCGAAAATGTTACCGGCATGATTTGCGTTCCCGATATAGTTACGAGGTGATTCGAGGGAGAGGGCAGTAGTTCTCGAGTAAGGGATTTTGGGAGGGATTAATAATTATTATGACGAGATTTCGATGATTGTTGGAGACAATCAGTCTGGCTCGGGACACTGCCGAGGTGCCTCGAGTCTCGAATAAGCTCCCGTGTATACAGTTTTTCTGTAGCTCACGCGCGCGTCTTCGCGTAGTTATCGCGTACTCTATAGAGTACAGTGTGTTCTCGTGATATCGTGTGCTACGTATGCTATGCATACGCGTGCTACGATAGTGTTATTCATGTGAATAAAATAAATAGTTCTCGCTCGTTTAGTGAAGTGCATTTAGTGTACTTTTGGTTCTCGTAATTCCTCTGGGATTTTGTTCTCGTCCCCGGAATTATCAGCCATAATTTTGGGTGAGTTGTTCTCGCGTATTAATTAATTTAATCGAATATTTTCGATTAAAGATCTCGAGACACTGAAGATTCGTGCCGTTACCGTCGAGTTTCGGAAACACGCGCGTTGCCGTGCAACTCGCCGATACCGTTACCGATTCCGATGCTTCACGCTGGCTCCCGCATTAATTAAATAATACAATTTATTGTATTAGCTCTCGGCTATTTTTCGAAGAATATCGAAGCTTGCATACTGCTGTTTGAGATCTCGAAAAAAGAAAGCTATTTACTGGGTCATACCTCGACCCTCTCTACCACAACCTAGCAGTCTGAGCGGCCGAGCATTTCCGCAACCGTTCGTTCTCGCAAGCGTATCCAGTTGCGTTTGTTAATTTTACGCGACCCCAAAAATTAACTAAGCTACCGTTTTCTTTGATTTGGTTCTCGATCGTAAGTTTTTGCTCCGAACTTTCGATTTTATTGGAATCGAGCCTGATCAACTCGATTCCTCGGGCATACCGGTTAGTTAATACCGGTGAAACAAAAACTAACTGGCGCCCACCGGGTTTGCGGATGCGCGAACGAGAGTGGACGGCCGAAGGTGACAGTATCGTGATGTAGTTACCGAATAAAATTTGATTTTATTTGTTACCGATTATGCTCACGAAAAATACGTCACAAATTTAATTACATTATTCCTTACGTGTAAATAAATTTCAGCATTCAATAACAATGCACTATCTGAAAAATGTCATGCAAAGTTTTTCCATATGCGGAATCCAAAAACATCAAGCGGTTGAATTTTTCCCGTTGTACCTCATGGTATAATCATCAGGATAATATTTTTTCCGGTTGGCGTTCCTTCGCGAACTACGTCTGGGCAGTGTCCACTCCAAGAGCTATCGATAAGACGCTGTCACGACCAACATTTGGAATGAATACTTGTTCTAACCAAGTTTTAAAATGCTCTATGAAGAAAAAATGATTTTTGAATTATCAATACGGATAAGATGCATTTAATTTTCTTCACTTTTAAATTTTTTATGCATACCTGAAGTAATTTTTCCAGATTTTAATGCTGTTAAAAATACATTTTCCGGTCCAAATAAATTTTTATTCACTATCGGTCCGAATTCACCCTTTTCTTCCTTTAAAACGATGAAAAGGGGAGAAAGCAATTTGACATTAGCATTTACGACAGGCTGAATCGTGTAGCTATGAGTTGTAGAAGAGACAGATTCGACTTTTTTCGTTCCTTCAACTGCCAAAGTTCTATCAGAGTGGATTTCCAATTGGAAACCGCTTTGATCTGAATTATATACGTTATCTGCTCCATATTTTTCAATATACGGTATCACTGATACTACTATTCTATAGTTTTTCTTGTTATAAATTTATTAATTTTTCTAGATACAATACGATGCGATTTTTTAAACTTCCAGAGCCAATTACGAGATGCTCTAAACCGAATGTCTTCGTGATCAATTTCATTTTGAGCTTGTAAAGCCCAGTTTTGTAGGTCAACATCATGAACAATAAAATCAGCATCCAGAGCAGTTTGCATATTTTTCAATGTACATTCAGAAATTTGGGCCAATTTTTGTTTGAAGGTCCCACCTTGGTTCAATTGATGTGCCCAGCGTCGCAATTGTCGAAGAGGGTTTACTTTTTTTGAATTTCTGGTTTACTGTATCGACACTGTAATTTTTCTTCTTTCCGGATCTCCAGTATTCGACCGCTTTTTGTTTGTAATCATAACTCAAATCTTCCTCGTCTTCGGAACAAGTATCAGAATCCAGAACGGCAATATCTTTTTCCCAAGTTGTGTCTTCAACAGCGTTAACTTCGTACTGTTTGAATGGCTCTTGAAAATCCAGCGGTTCTTCGTCTACAATTTCCACTCCGTTATAATCTTGCATGCAATCAACTAAGATTTTTTCAAAATTTTCTTTTAATTCTATTTCATCACTGTTAATTGATGTTTGTGCAATATTCATGGCTTGGAATGTTGCCAATAAAAGTTTAATAACGTTGATTGGATTCACTTTCATAATGTATATATTCTTTAAAAAAAATATAGACGATGATATGTGCACCTCGCTCATACGTGCAACTGACATTTACGAATTATTAGAGCTCTCTTATATGGTGGCCGACTTGTAATGTTCGCATTGTTGATAAGCGGTAGCAGAGTATCAGATAAAAATGCTGGAGCGAAGAATACTGTCATTGTGTCGTACTCGTTTCTTGTGTATTTACAAAGCTATAAGATTAATATATGAATTTCCGCTCGAGCACAATAATCTTATTGACTTTTTTATGATTCAGAGGTCTCGATATCATTATTTATAAAAGTGGAGTACCGAAACGACCATTTATGCATATCTCTCTATACTATAAAAAGATCTAATATTCAAATTTAAAATGCAATAAAAAAAAGATAAACACGAGCAGGTCATTTACCTCCTTAAGATCAGCAATGAATATTTAAAGCATCAATTGGGAATTTTTACTGAAAATATACATTTCGGATTTATAAATGCGGATGAATTGCGAGAATAGAGAATCTATGCAAGAAATAAAGTATTCTTGCGTAATAGGTAGATTATTCCCTTAAGAATACTCTTCGCTAATTTGAAAGGGTAAGTCATCTTATCTTTCGCTGCCATCCTTCATGTCATGCAAGTTTCATTGAAGTTACTTTTCAAATTGTTAATAGATCAGAAAAGAGATCGAATTGAGTAGACAGTTTACGCCCTTAATTACCGGTAATACGTCAATTTTCACTTACTGGTTATTCACTTTTACTAACGAGAATATTTCAAAGTAATATGCACTTGAAAAATTCGCGAGATGAGGTTCTATATGGAAATTCATACATCGATATGAAAGGGGTAGTTTACCCTCTTAAACATGTTTTCCCGCAAGAAAGCAAAAACATGGAAACTGTAATTTTGATAGCCCTTTCAAATGATACCAGTTTTATGAAATTCCGTTGGTAAGGTTTTTAAATAGGGTGAAAAAAGAAAAATCGGGGGTGGTTTAACCCCACAAGAGAATTTTTTTTTTTTTAATGTTAAGGTGGACTTTTCATTACTTGTGATGAGAAACATTTTCGTTTTTGTTTCATTGAAATTGGTTGAACCCTTCTAGGTGAAACTGTATTATCACCTCGCTACATGCCGAATTTTAGGGGTTGATTTCACCCCCTAAAACCGTTTTTCCGCCGATAAAAAAAAATACGTGTCTCTTAATTTTTCAAGGGCTACAATATAGTTGAGTTTCATTGAAATCAAACCGGTGCGATGGTCTAGTGGTCAGTGTACTGGCCTCTAGTCCAGAGCATCGGTAGGTCGCGGGTTCGATTTCCGGTGCCGTCGATTTTCGTCGAAAATATAAATACGGGCGCGATGAAGCTCCAGATGTATACATGAGACCCACACAGGTATTTCTACCTGTGGGGGTCACATGTATACAGCTGTAGTCCGTGTTTACGTTCTCGATGAAACGTGACGTAGCTCCGGTGCCGGGAGGCAAACTCGAGACCGGCTATATCGGCATAGGTTTTCCGCAGTTTCCCTATGCCCATAGCAGAAATGCTATGGCAAAGGCGATATAGAGGGGAAAGTCGGATGCGGCCGCTTGGGGGCCTGGTTACTGATCCGGACCAGACCCCCAGGGGGTGTGGCTACTGATCCGGGCCGACCCTGTAATAGGCGTAATGCTTGCAGACGGGGGGAAATGCAACATATATAAAAAAAAAAGTTTCATTGAAATCGGAGGGGCACACTTAAGTAACGTTCCTTGTGGATGGGACAAAAATATGAGCCGCGGCATTTCACACCGGCGTCAAAAAAAAAGAATCTTGTGAAGAATCTTTTAAAGAATCTTAAAAAAAGTCTTGAACGATCTTTAAGAGAATCTTTAAAGGAATCTTGAAAAAAATCACGTATTAGACACGGAGCAACATTCTTTCCAGGATTCTTTTCAAGATTCTTTCTATCCGATAGCGTCCTGAGATTATCTTCAAAGAATCTTCGAATCAATATTGAAAAGCGTCTTTAAGAGAATCGTGAAAAGATTCCGTCCATTAAACAGAAAAATCGTTGAAAGAATTTTAATCTTAATCTCACACGGGAAGAAATGTTTGGTTGTGGCAACTGCGTTTTCGATTTGCTGTACACAATGCCTAAAAATTAGTTGCCTCACCCATATCGAATAGTAACCTCAACTATTCATGATTAGTTCTCGATTGGATTAGTTAGGTTAACTAATCCAATCGATGGGACTACCACTCGAATAGTTGGGACTATCATTCGAATCGTCGGTATTATCATTCGAATCGTCGGTATTACCATTTGAGTTGCTGGGGAAATAGAATAATCGATTGGTTGTGTCAACTCATTTCTTGGTTATGGCAACTAATCTTTTTTTTCCGTGCAGTGTTTCGTATGATGCCACTAGATGGCAAGCAGTCGAAGCGTTTCTCGCAAGTGACTTGAAGTCTGAACGTATATAAGACTGCAAAGCTGTCCTGAGTTCGACTATACGCGAGGGGTTTACCCTTCGTTGACGTACCGAAATGGACTGTCTCGACACCAAGGGAAAGCCACAACAGGTTTTGCTCGATTCCTCTGAAGAATTTCATTAAAATTCTTTCAACGATTTTTCTGTTTAATGGACGGAATCTTTTCACGATTCTCTTAAAGACACTTTTCAAAATTCTTTCGAAGATTCATTGAAAGATTCTCAGAACGCTTTCGGATAGAAAGAATCTTGAAAAAAATCCTGGAAAGAATCTTGCTCCGCATCCTATACGTGATTCTTTTCAAGATTCCTTTAAAGATTCTTTCAAAGGTTCTTACAAGACTTTTTTGAAGATTCTTTAAAACATTCTTCACACGATTCTTTTTTTCTACGCGGGTTTGGAAAATGCCAAAGAATTGATCGACAGTATGATTTCCATCGTGAAACCGGTACTGTACGAAGCTTTAGAATACACTGAACCACAAAAAGATAAAGTTGATCAAATTTTTGATTCAATAACGGTGCCTTTCCGATCGATGTCGACGGTATATCGACGATTGAAGTCATTTGAACGTGTCGATTTCATATCGCCTAAAAATTATATTGTCGGATCAAGTACAGATATACAGAAACGATCTGCAAGATAATGGTATTAACTTCGAGCTAGATGGATCGGAGAGAAAAATGTATTTTTCGCTAGGTTTGATAACTGAGATACTTTAGGCTTAAACTCGGCGTTTGACTTTGTAGAAAGTTTTAGGGGTTCCCGTTATTGTCGGATATGTAATATTACCGGCAAAGTAGGTAATATTGACTACTCGGAAAAAGTAGACTCTTTGAGACGTTCGACTGAGTATGAAAATGATCTCATAGCCGGGCAGATCGAACGTGTGGTTAAAAAGAGATCTATTTGGAATGAGGTAAAATATTTTCACAAATACAAAAATTATTACATGGATCCGCTACATGATCTAGCAGAAGGGGCATTCAAATACGGTATGGCACACGTGTTGCACTACTATGTTTTTGATGCAAAGCATAAGATTAATCGAGAGCTCGTGAATGAGCGCATGCTCACGTTCAATTACACTGTCAACAATATATCAAATAAGCCGCCTCTTATAAAGTGGACAGAAGTTAGAGACCGAAGACTTTCGATGACAATAAGTGAAATGACAAACTTTGTCTATATCTTTCCTTTTCTCGTTGGGGACACGATAATATTAGGTGAAGTATGCGTTTTTTTCACAACGCTGCTAAATATAATGAACAGGTAGCTGCAAAGAAGATACAAGTAAAATGTGCTATACTTCTCGATAGGTATGTGAAAGAACATCATACTCTTTATCAGTAGCTTTTTAAAGACACTCTTAAGGGGAGGGAGTCAGGTCAAAAAAATTGAATTTGAAAATGCAATATCATCCAAATTCTCTTGCATATAAAAATGGTCAGTGAACTATGTTGTTGGTACTCGATGAAAGGATTTTTTACTGTTGTCTGACTTGCATATGCCTTTCAGTATTAACTTAAGCAAAGATCTTAGGTTTCCCACTCTGCGCGTGATTCAGATCAAACTGCTAGGCAGATTGGGCTAGTTGACGTCTCATTTTCTTCTTTACAAAAAGATACACCGGCTAAGAGGAGCAACAAATTTTTTTTTCATCCCGAAAGCAAAGTTAATCAATGATTTAGAAAATAGCATAAAATTTATTCATTATAAATTATGTCACTTAAAAACTATTACCTTTTATTAACATTTGCTCCGCTTAGCAGGTGTATCTTTTTATGAAGAAGAAAATGAGACGTCAGCCAGTCCCATCTGCCTAGCAGTTTGGTCTGGAACACGCGCAGAATAGGTTGAAAACTAAGTTTCGGCAAATGGCATCTAAAGTTTATGACTAAAAAAAAATTGTTTGCGCTGCTTTCACCTTTGGGGCATCTTAGTACCTTTAATGAAGAAAATAAAAATATTCTTTGCAAGTGAGATTTCATAATATTAGTAATTATTTTACAAATAAATGTTTTTTTTATTAACAAATAAATAAGTAAATGAATGCATAATATTTTTAAAAACCTGAGAATAACAGTGGGATGATCTCTTTTATTGACAACATCACTGACAATTTGTCCAGTGTTCAAACATTCAGAAATGTACTGCAAACACATTAAATTACCACTTCAAAAGAAATAATACATATTCGAACACTTCTGATGATTGTTGATTCTGTTTTAAACACTATGAATTTAAAAAGAAACACCAAATGGCCAATGGAATTTATCTAATAACATAGTATGAACAAAAAATAAAAATGTCAATTAGAGGTTATGCCGCTGGAATGTAGCAGAAGTTAATTTCCCGGCAGTAACATACTGCGCATGCGATACGCATCAAACTATCATAGCGCATGCCCCGTTATTCGCGCGAATTCAAATATGATGTAAATGTTACTTGTTGCATTGGAGACATCACACTGTCATCGCATCGTTTATATCGCGTTTCACTAATTGTTTTAAAAAATGGTAAACAGATAAAAATTTATTTACAAATACGTAATTAATTTTTTTATCTATAGAAATAAATAATTAAAAAACAGGCATATTGCCGAAATCGGCAATTTTTCGGCTTTATGTCTAAGATTTTGAAGGTTCAGAGATCACACTTAACTAAACAAACCTGCAGAAAGTGAAAAAAAAGAAAATTATTAAATTTAAAAAAAAACTTCAACACCCTTAATTATTTTGTGTCAACAAAAAATCGGCCTTAATGTCCGCATATAAAAAGAATAAATAAATAAAATAGTTTCAAACTTAAATATAATATTCTGATGATTTTTTACGATTTTTGAGAAAACAAAATGTAAATGGTACGGCAGAACTTGGCCATTTTTGCGAATTTCGGCTTACAACTTTACTAACACATAGATTACATGGAAATGAACATTTTTACAAAAAAAAATTCGATTTTTTTACATTTTTAACCTGACTCCCCCCCTTAAAGCTAAGCATCACAATATGGTCCACTATGCGAGGATTATGAGAATGTCTGGACCACTATGCGCATTAAGTACTATGAGAAATTAATCAAAGAACTGACAGTGCACACAACCCGCGCAAAAATGGAAGTATTAAAACAGTATTTTTTAAATATTAAAATAGTCTTGGAATTAAAGTATGCCAAGGCTGGCGTAGTGGAATAACACATACCGAATAATATTTCGAAAAGCAAGTACCGGTGAGTATGCGTGAAGTATTAATAAATCTTACGAGATCCGAAATTTGATTTGCGAGTATTTTTGAGGTTTCGCACTTACCGTAATTTTTCCGGAGCTGGTGAGTATTATTATGTATTCTTCTTTTAAATAATACCGCAATACCGTAATGCCGCAGAGCTGGTAAGTATGTCGAAAGTATTAATATATATATTAATTTTAATGGGCTTTAGAGTACAATTAGAGTATTGACAAATCTTTTTTTTAATACTCCAAATATGGATATCATTTGAGTATGATCACGGTATTATTATTGAGATATAAGTTCTTTTTATACCACGAATTCCCACAGCTCCGAAGTATTATCAAAGTATTAGGATGTATTATCTGAGCTTAAAAATTCTAGAAATCTAGTATGGTTTATCAAGTATAAACTAAGTATTAACGAGTCTTGTTATTCGTAAATAATACTTAAAATATGTAAGGTATTCAAGTATGATCGCAGTATTAAGAAACCAGTTCTTTTTATATCACAAATTTCCATAGCTTTGAAGTATTATCAAAGTATCAGGCTGTATTATTTGAACTTGAAAATTGTACAAGTCTATTACTGTATATCAAGCATAAACGAAGTATTAACGAGTGTTGGTATTTATCAATAATACTTCAAATATGCAAGGAAATTAAGTATAATCGCAGTATCGAGATTTTATAAAAATTACGAATCCCTACGATTTTCGTTAAAATATATTAAGACGATCACTTTAATATTCTTGTAAAGTTTGTTAAACACATTTTTTTCATTTCTGAAATTTATTTCGAACAACGGCGCTAATTTAATTCTAATGGCACATAATTTTCTTATAATGTTTAACGTTCCATGAACCTCATGCAAAATTAAAAATAAATCACATTTCGTAATAGAAGTAACTGCATTCAGGAAGGAGGAGGAGATGCTTGATGTACACCAGTGGCACTTGCAGTTTGGCCAGTCAATAACGCCGTGGTTTTTGCTTGGGATCGGAGGGTCGAACACATCAAATTGAGGGTCCTCGTGTATTCCCGACTGGTTAAACCGGCCACTCCTTCAGCCGTATTTTTTTTTACGAATTCTATAATATCAATAAAAATATAAAATGTTTTTTAGTCCTCAGTCCAGAAAAGTGCACTTTCCACAAGCTGTTGCTTGCAAAAACTGCAGATTCCAGACGTCGTACTGGAAAGTCTGATTGGGCATTGTCTTAACCTTTTTCGACATATTTTGCTCAGTTTCCTCACGTTCCTTACAAGAATAATTCGATGGCAAATTTTTCGAGAAAAGTAGTTTGTTTACGAATCTTTAAAATTGGCGAAATGATGGAAAAATTTGTTATGGAAGTTATTTACTCAATAAATATTAGAAAAAACGTTCTGAACAGATGTTTTAAAAAATAAATTTATTTCGATTCGAGTTTTAAGAAAAGTAAAACGGTTTTCTTGTCATTCCCAATTCCTATTTTTATACCTAAATTTTTTTTTCGAATTTGCACATTGATTTCTCAAATTTTACATATTTCCCAAACCCCGTTACTTCATTCGTATATGGAATCAATAATGAGTTTGTACGTATTTTTTTCCATTTGTACATAATTTCAAGAAACGATTTGGAAATAATTTAACTTTTTGTATATCATGTCGATTTGTAAATAGTTTCGACAATTATACATAAAAATAACAACCTATAAAAAACATTTCCTAAATTATTATAAAAAATCGAACATTGATTTAAACATAATTCACTTTTTTTTGTTTATACATTCAATAATCAGTTTGTAAATAATTCCTCAGTTTGTATATAATTTCAATAAATGATTTGTAAATTATTTAATATTCAACATTTCTATCAGTTTTAATGTCATCATGAAGAAACCATTGTAAATTCTGAAAAATTATAAGGAGGCGACGTGCAGGAGTCATTAGCAGCAATTATGCTTGCGTATCTTTAATATCTTAGTATAATTTTTTCTAAAATAGCTCAAGGCATTTTCAGAAAATCGATACCTGTTAAAATATAATGGAAACAATAAACATACTGAAAACGACTTTCTTAATCTCCCTGGGTATGCCAGGTCGCTGAGATCGGCCCCCGGCTGACATCTTCCGCAATTCTGCTTCGCCGACGATGAGTCGCATCAAACGGCGCACCATGCTTCGAGGATTGTCGTTGAACTCCAACACATTCTCCAATTCCGCCTTCTCCAAAAATATTCCGGAATTTCTTTGTAATTCAATCTATGAAACGATCATACCTCAGTAGATACCATTAAAAAGAAAACTGTAATGTTTATCAGTGAAGATCAATGATAATTATATACTCAGCGTATGTACTACTAATTAATAATAATAAATTAATAAACCGGCACTGGTGGTGTGCGGCTCTGGCGGTTCCACGAGTTAAGCAGGATTGTTTGCGGCTATAACGTGGATGGGTAACCGTTTAGCAATGTTTTCAGGTTTTCTGAGACTTTTAAGAAACTTTCTGAGAAATCAGAGGAATGTACGGCCGGAAAATGCGGTAGAGTATAACTGAGTCGGCTGTGGTAAGGAGTGATAGGAGTTAAGGCGATGAAAGGCGATTGAATGCATACCATGGAAAAATGAAAATTGTTGATTTTGTAAAGACATTTCAACATATTTTAAATAACGTTGAAGATTTTAGTACTCCATTGACTTGACTGTCCTAAGGACTATCTTAAATGTCTAGAATACCGATTTTTTACGCATTTATTTGACCTTCACTGACCAGAAATATATAGTGTACATACTTTGGAATCACTTCCTATACTGGACATTCCAATTAAGTTGGGAGATCTCGAATGGCCGGCTATCTATCAAAGGTGATAAAACATTATGTTAGGTTATATGTATAACCTACACTGATCTTAAGAATAATTTTAATAATTTTTCTTTCTTATAGAGAAAGCTGTGTTCTCGTGTAAGAATTATTATATCCTTGACACGATTGAAAGTTATTTATAGTAATGATTCGTGATCATTTTTTAGTAAACAAAAAATCTCATTACATCATCAATCTTTGAGGCATTTGTCTTCGCTTGTTCTTCGTATTCCGTTTCGAGAATCCCCGCAACAAACTTGAAATATTTGACGGTGTCAGCAGATACTAACGAATGAAATCATATTGACGGTTAGAGATCAATGATAAATTCTCATGATGTAGATTTGATAGGTGATTGACAATAGACTGACTTGGAGGAAGTTGTTCGGCCATTATATTAAGCCACGCTAGGTGCCTTTGTTTTTTTGATGGTCTTGAATCCTCGTCGTCACCTTTCTCTGCGTTTCTTTTCACGCTGACGCCGTTATTGGCACCATTTCTACCTTCTTCATTGCAGTCATCGATCCTACCGGCTTCTTCAGCATCATATTCACTGTACTCATCATCTTCTGTGTTGTGTCCATCGATGTCATTATCCTCTTCATTTCCTTTCTCTTCATCGGATGCAATTTCATGATCATCAACTCCTGTCGTTTCATCTTGCGTTTCGTCCTCTTCATCATGTAACTCCGCTTCCTTTGCTTGATGACCGCTTTTGATTTCCGCCAGTTCCTCATCACTTTCCGAATCGACAAATTTCCTTTTCTTATTCAATCGTTTTTCTACTGACGTTGTCATTCTTCTCTTCTTAATGCCTGCTGCAACTACTGTTTCTTTTGTTCCTTCCGTCACTTCGGTAGTTTTCTTTTTCTTTGCCGCTGCAGCATTGTGCTCGTTTTTCATTGTAGATTTGTTGACCGCGTTCGTATCTGCTTTTGTCTCTTCTACCGGTTTCTTTTCTACTACTTTTGATTTTTCCGCTTCCACTTCTTGATGGCTACTCTCAACTTTCTCCTGTTGCTCATCGCTATCAGAATCGACCAATTCACTTTTCTTATTCATTTGTTTTTCGATTCGAGTAATCATCGGCTTCTTCTTTATTTCTGCTACTACAACCGTTTCCTTCTTTGACTTCACTATTGCAGCAGTTTTCTTTTCATTTGTCGCTGCTTCTACCGGTTTCTTCCTCAAAGCTACTGATTTTTCTAGGACTTCAACATCGACTTTCTTTGCCGCGTTCCTCTTAGTGGCAGTATCGAATCTGATACGTGCCTTTGCAGTAGTGCCTTTATCAGATTTCGATGCAGATTTCTCACCTAGCGACACTTTTCCATCTTCAGAAACGGAAAGTGTCTCCAACCATTGCATATTGTCTACAACCACAAAATTATAGGACCCATAATAAAAGTATAAATGATGTCGCCTTTTGTATATAAATTTAACAATACATTTGAATATAATTTCAGTATTTTTTTGGATATAGATTCAACAATGAATTTGTAAATTATTATTTTATATTTTATTTTTTGTATATATATTTAATAATTAGTGTGTAAATAATTCCTTCGTTCATATATAATTTCAATAAACGTTGTATAAATAATTGCTCTGTTTGTATATAATTTTAATAAACGTTTGGTAAATATTCAAACATTTTGTATATCATTTTATACATCATAAAAACAATAATCAAATCGTAAAAAATTTTCTCCATTTTTATAAAAAATCATGTCTAATTGTTGCACAGTTTTACTTAATTTGTATATAAAATCAATAATCAATTGGTACGTAATTCTGGTCCGTTCGTATATAATGTTTGTGAATGATTTGTAAATAATTTGACATTTTGTAAATCAGCTCAATTTGTAAATAGTTTCAACAATTGTACATAAATATAATAATCAATTTGTACATACTTTTCTACATTTCTACATTTTTATATAGTTTGAAATATTAATTTGTAAATTGTTTTACCAGTGCATGAAGGATCGAGTTAAGGTGCGTAGCATAAAGATGCACGAATACGCCGAAAAAATGTGCAAAAGACTTACCGCTTTCTTTAACGATTTTCGCCTTATAATATTTGTGGCCGTGTAAAACGTTTACATCGCCTTTGCCGTCTTTGGGGTATTTGATATCCTCCTTTTTTACAATATCTGTTGTCTTACTGGCGGTATACAATATTAATGCAAACATGTTCCAATCTCCAGACAATTCTTCAGCACGGATAGATTGAACAATTTTTTCGTCCGATTACGAAAGTCTCGAGACTTTGACAGCTTGTTAGTTTTAAAAAATTGAATTCTGTCAACGCAACAAAATCGTATGAGCTGTGATCAGGTAGCATGGAATCGATAACAAATTGACAAAAGCATCCGTAATCAGGCAGAAATATTGACGTGACCACAAAAATTAATTTAATAATACTGCTCCATCTTCATATACGAAAGAAAGCCTACGAATGATAAAGAGTGATAACCAAATATAACATCAAGACGAATATTCACATGTGATACGGGATAATACCATAGGAAGTTGGTTAATTGTTTTTCTATACTTTTATTTCTATTGCCTCTTTCTACATTTTCGTAAAATGTGATATGCGCTCTACCAGCTAAAATTCTTAATTCAAATTTGTTCGAACTCCACCCTTTTCTCGTGTTTATTTCCTCCCTACACGGAAAAAAATGCTTGGCTAGAACAACCAAGCTCATTGTAATGCACCCATTAACTTTATTGGCATAACCAACAACTTGATTGGTATAACGAATTAATCGGTCGGCGCATATTTAACCAAGCGACAAAGCACTGCTCCAACCTTTTTTTCTTCTTATCTTGTCACGTATTATTTGAATTCTTATAGAATCGGAATTACGGTGGGAAGAAATAGTCGGTAACATTACCACATGATCATGAACGTATGCTGTCACAATTAGAATGCCGGCGCATAAAACATTCGTCCGTGATTATGGAAAAAGCGCCTCGTACGCAATAAAAAAGAGACGCAGAGAGAAACCTCGACGAATTTTGATTGTTGATGATGACGAAGATGAGGGCCCCGTTTCATCTAGTGCTAGATCAAGGTACGCCAAAGTATGTTTTTTATTTTTAGCTTTGTCATAGAGAAAACTTTGTAAAAAGTTAAAAATAATTGAAAAGCAATATGCATGGTCCTAATATGCACCCATGTACGAATCTCAAACCGGCTGGGTCTTGGCGCAGTACCGTTGCCAACGTTGACGGTACTGGCGAGTAATACTGGGGAGGTATTGTAACATTACAGACTCAACGCTGGCGCAACGTTGGGATGATCATACCGGTCCTATGTTTGCCCCTTGGTATTGGCATGGTACTGGCTAGCGGTACTGGTGAAGTACGTTGGGCCAGTACTGGACCAGAGTTGAACCGTAGTCCCGAGGAGAATCTTCAGTCTGTACAGTGCCAGTAAGGTTTTTCTAACGATGCCGGTGCTGGCAACTAATTCTGGTAAGGTACAACCGATACTGAAGAGGTATTGACTGAACGATGGCACAACTCCGGGATGCTCATACCGGTCCAACGCTTACCTCACGGTATTGCGCCGACACTGAGTGTGAGCCGTTGGGCCGAGGTCCAGTTTCAGAAGCGAGCCAGTACCGAACCAGAACCGAATATTAATATTCATATTATTATTAAATTTATATATTACATAATAAAAATATGTTATGATATTAATTATATTGGTAATATTATTTTAGTAATATTAAAAAAAGAAAAAAAGTGATTCCTTTACAATTACAATTTTTCCGTGATGCTCCCTGAGAAGTGATGTGTGGGGATTTGAACCTAAGACCTATCGACCTACCTAACTACCTATCTACCTAAGAACGTACACGCTAACCACTAGACCAAACCGACTATATGGATTTTTGATACTAGACTTTCATAAAGGTTGCTTCGAGTATAACAATCACAGAAATATAGACGGATTTGAGTAAAAATATGCCACCCGGTATTTTCGAGGTCGCTGATTACGAATCTGATCTCAAAATTGAGAGATTCAAAATGGCGGAGCCAATATGGCGGACCGAAAATGCTAAAAGTAACGTGGTGTGAATAAGACTCCGTACCCGAAAGCTATTTATGTCGTTGACTACGAACCTTAACTGCACATTAGGAAATTCGAAATGGCGAATCCAATATGGCGGACCAGATATTAAAAACCGTTTCGATTTAGATGAAACTCAACACCCATAGGTTTTCGCAGTCCCTGATAACGAATCTGAATACGAAATTCACGAATTAAGTCACGGGTCCAAGATGGCGTATCGAAATGCAGAATTTCAAAATGGCAGACCAAAATGTAAACCGTAACTAAATTTCAATCAGAGACTGGATACGTAAAGGATTTCGATGTTACTTTATACGAATATGAATACAATTTTCGGCCAGCGTTGGGACAGTGTAACTCCAGTACTCTAACGAGTCTTGGATATCCGTCGACAATATTATAAAGTCTGTATAAAACATAAATTTCGGTGCAGTATAATGCCAGTACTTAGTTGTATGTCAGGCTGATACTAGCAAAGTTTGCTCTATAACAATAAAATAAGTTTCGGCCTAGTCCGGGCCCAGCACTCGGACAGCTCTCGGCGGTGTTCCGGCAATATATTCAACCAGTACAACGCACACCTGTTGGGACAGTATTACCCCAGTACTCAGTCGAATGCCAGGTTAGTATTGGCAAAATTTGCTTGCCGACAAAAAGACGAGTTTCGGCGAAGTGGGCTCCCAGTACTTGGACGACTTTCGCCGGAGGTCTGGAAATATATTCAGCCAGTACGAAGGACAACTGTCGGAACAGTATTATTTCAGTACTCAGTCGCATGTCAGGGTGGTACTGGCAAAGTTTGCTCGCTGACAATAAGATGAGTTTCGGCCTAGTCCGGGTCCAGCACTCGGACAGCTCTCGGCGGTGTTCCGGCAATATATTCAGCCAGTACAACGCACAACTGTTGGGACAGTATTACCCCAGTACTCCGTCGAATGCGAGGCTAGTATTGGCAAAGTTTGCTTGCCGACAAAAAAACAAGTTTCGGCGAAGTCCGCTCCCAGTACTTGGACGACTTTCGCCGGCGGTCTGGAAATATATTCAGTCAGTACGAAGGACAACTGTCGAAACAGTATTATTCCAGTACTCAGTCGTATGTCAGGGTGGTACTGGCAAAGTTTGCTCGACGACAATAAGATGAGTTTCGGCCTAGTCCGGGTCCAGCACTCGGACGGCTCTCGGCGGTGTTCCGGCAATATTTTCAGCCAGTACAACGCACAACTGTTGGGATAGCATTACCCCAGTATTCTGTCGAATGCCAGGCTAGTATTGGCAAAGTTTGCTTGCCGACGTTAAGACGAATTTCGTTGAAGCCCACGCCCAGTACTTGGACGAACCCCGGCTGAGTGCCGTCCATGTTATCATGGACGTACTGGCCACAAGTACTGACGCAGCATGGTGCCAATTGTTAATCGGTGATGTGACAACACTGTCCAACGCCACTTTGCGGCCAATTCCGTTTTAGTACTGGACCGTATTGGCAACTCTGGCAGTATATCAGAATTCGTACATGGGCAAAATAGAATGTTTATCGAGGGACAGGTTTTAACAAAAAAACGGAATGCTTTTATCGAACCAATGCCTTCCTCTGAAATAGGCATTTTCAAAATCGCGCTGCCTACTGGCTTAGGCATTATATTCGCATTAATGCTATTTCTGAAAAGTGCATGATATTGCCAATTCGTAACCGTACATACGTTATCAGCCTTTTGCATATGTAAGCATTGCTGATGGATAGAAAGAAGCGAGACGATTTATGTATCAGTAGAGCAAAAAAAAAACGAATAATATTAATGAAAAAAGTTGTCAAGCGAAAAATACATTTTTTTTTGTATTATGAAAATAAAATACGTTTACAAACCAGAAGATTCCAATTTCTTTCTTGAGCTAATACTTAAAAGTAATCTTGAGGCATGCGACGGAAAGACTATAATATTCTAGTATCCCATTAAAGGAAATCCCATACAAATAACCCAAAACCCACACCTTACTTTGACTTCAGATTCGTAATTAGTTCAAGATTCAAAACCATCCAGCAATGCAGTTATGCGATACGTGTAACACGTATCGCACCAGTATGGTCACATTGCTGGACGACATGTCTGGCGACAGCTATAATAATTTACTCGGCAACTATATGACAGCTTTCTTACAAGCCATGGCCAGTACTGATTCGACTGGTAGGCCGAGTGTTGGTGATATTTTTTAGCCAGTAATAACAATAAGTGTTGCGGCGTTATGACCCCAATACTGAGTCACAAGCCAGGCTGATACTGGCAAAGTTTGCTCACCGACAATAAGACGAATTTTGTCCTAGTCCGCGCCCAGTACTCAGACGACTATCGGCAGTGTTCTTGCAATATTTTTAGTCAGGACAAAGCACAACTGTCGAGACAGTATTATTCCCGTACTCAGTCGCATGTCAAGCTAGTACTGGCAAAGTTTGTTCGCCGACAATAAGACGAGTTTTGGTCAAGTCCGTGCCCCGTACTTGGACGGCATTCGTCGGTGGTCCGGCAATTTTTTCAGCCAGTGCAAAGCACAACTGTCGGGACAGTACTGCCCCAGTACTCAGACGCATGCCAGGCTAGTATTGGCAAAGTTTGCTCACCGACAATAAGACGAGTTTTGGCCAAGTCCGCGCCCAGTACTGCGACGACTTTCACCGGTGCTCCGGCAACATTTTCAGCCAGCACAAAGGACAACTGCTGGGATAGTATTACCCCAATATTGAGTCGTAAGCCAGACTGGTACTGGCAAAATTTGCTCACCGACAATAAGACGAATTTTGTCCTAATCCGCGCCCAGTACTCAGACGACTATCGGCGATGTGCCGGCAATATTGTCAGCCAGCACAAAGCACAACTGTCGGGACAGTACTGCCCCAGTACTCAGACGCATGCCAGGCTAGTATTGGCAAAGTTTGCTCACCGACAATAAGACGAGTTTTGGGGAAGTCCGCGCCCAGTACTCCGACGACTTTCACCAGTGCTCCGGCAACATTTTCAGCCAGCACAAAGGACAACTGTTGGGACAGTATTACCCCAATATTGAGTTGCCAGCCAGACTGGTACTGGCAAAATTTGCTCACCGACAATAAGACGAGTTTTGTCCCAGTCCGCGCCCAGTACTCAGACGACTATCGGCGGTGTCCCGGCAATATTGTCAGCCAGTACAAAGCACAACTGTCGGGACAGTACTGCCCCAGTACTCAGACGCATACCAGGTTAGTACTGGCGCAGTTTGCTTGCCAACAATAAGACGAGTTTCGTCCAAGTCCGTGCCCAGTACTTGGACGACCGCTGGCTGAGTGCCGTATATTTTGTCTTGGAAGTACTGGCCACCACTACTGGCGCGGTACGGAGCCAGAGGTTGATCAGTACTGTAACAGCACTGCTCAACGACACTTGGCGGCCGATCCCGTTCCAGTACTGGACCGTATTGGTAACTCTGGCAGTATACCTGAATTCGTACATGGGCATATTGTTTTTCTCGATGTTTTGGACTATTCTGAAGTCCTGGCACGACAGTCTTGAAAAAAATCAGGGAAAGAAACATGTCATCATATACATGCTGCATCCTTCGGTAGCAGTCGATTATATAAAAGTGGAATGTTAGATCTGCATCTAAAAAGCGTTTATTAATATTCTTAGTCTCTCATCTGGAAACGATTCACAAAGTTTCGGTGATCGTTCGCCACAGCGGATTCTTGACCTTGATGGTGGTGATGACGTGACACAAGAAACCCGTAAGTTTGCAATAAAAGAAGTAATGCAAAGTAGAACCTTACACATTATTATTGCTTCCTCATTATTTTTCAATTTTTATTTGCATTTGACATAAATTATTAAATATACGGACAATTCTTTGAAAAAAACTGGATCACTCGTGGACCTTACGGTCTCCGATCAGATTATAACCCAGATATGGTAATGAATTGTATTTTCGGACAGCTTAATTTTTTTCAGATTGTAAAACATGTTTTTTTTTTCAATTCAGGATTTTGAGTAACTTTTAATTATTGTTTACGTAAGATTTTGCGGAAAAAAATGGAAAAACATGTTTTTCTACGTAAAAATGTCTCCGATTTCGAAAAAAAAATTAGTGGCAAAATAAGGTTATTTCGGGAAAACGATGGAAATCTCAAAAAAATATTAAAAAATCATTTAAAAGTGGTCTTTTTAAACATTTACATGAATTAAAAATTAGTGAAATTAATTAAAAAAATAAATAAAAACTTTTCTTTTTTTCAACATTGCACGTAAATTTCGAGTTTTGCAAAGTTTTAAATTAGAACACGAACATTTTAATTAGCTATGCAAATCTGAAAACATTGATGCATTCCCAGAATACTATACACCACTATATTCTGAAGTTACCATCCGATCAACGACCGTAAGGTGTTGGTTTTATAAAGAATTATCTATAAACAAAAATGTTTTTGCTAATATACTTAATTTCTATGGGCATCTTCTCTCGACTTAAGCTTCTCGATTCATCGTGTACTTTGCATTCTTCCAGAAGATAGTTCTAGCGAGAGTGATAATCTTCAATTTAGTGACGGTACAGATCTGGAGTTTATTGATGAAAACAGTGGTGACGAATACTACGATGCGGAAAATGGCGGTGAAGATGAACCACTGTTCGCCGGAGCTTCGATCACGTTAGGTCAAAGCATATTGTCAATACTGTCGTTTGTCATATGTCACAATTTGACCGGAGCGGCGCTCGCAGATCTTCTTGCCCTTATATCTTTACTCTGTGGACAGACCTGCAATCTAAAAACAAGTTTATACTTGTTCCGAAAACATTTTAGCAGTATGCGATACCCACTTATCAAACATCATTACTGCTCCGTCTGCTGTTCACCTCTCGCTACGAATACATCCGTATGCGAAATTTCTAGTGAGCATGACGGAGTGTCCTATTTTATCGAGATTCCGATTTTGCGCCAGCTGCAAATGCTATACGATCGACCGGGGTTTTACGAAAGCTTAAAACATCGATTCAATCGCGAGAAAAATAATCGTCTCAATCGTGACGATATCTATGACGGAGATGTGTACAGGGAGCTTTTTCGTGATCATGAATTTTTAGCCACGCCTTCGAATATATCATTTACCTGGAACACGGATGGTGTGTCGGTTTTTAAATCATCGGGATTTCAAATATGGCCCTTTTATCTAAGTATTAACGAGCTCCCTTATCGCGAAAGAACCAAACCAGAAAATATTTTACTCGCAGGTCTTTGGTTTGGACCTCAAAAACCATCGCCAAATCTCTTCATGCAACCATTCCACACAGCACTTCGAGAAATATCAGAAGGTGTTAACTTAAATGTACCCAATAAAGAGGTACCAGTACAAGTAAAGGGTATGGTCATTTGTGGGACTTGCGACCTCCCCGCGAAGGCTTTATTCCTTAACATGACTCAATTCAATGGGCGATACGGGTGTCCAAAATGTAAATTGCGAGGACAGGCCGAATGTGGAGTGTGGACTTACCCTTTTGAAAGGGAGCTACACCAAAGGACAGAGGAAGAGAGTCGCGATTATGCTGAGGAAGCCTTGTATAGAAACGCTCCAGTTTTTGGCATAAAAGGGCCGTCTGTACTTGATCTCTTTGTACATAAATATATTCGAACTACGGCTGTCGATTCTATGCACTGCGTATTCGCGGGTGTTACAAAAAAACTCCTGAGCTTTTTCTTCGACCCATGCTTCAGTGATCACCCAGCATCTCTGAGCCGTGTTATCGATCTTGTTGATTCGAGATTACGTGCGATGGCCCCACCATCATTTTTACAAAGGCGCCCGCGATCCATACAGTGCCATTTAAAGTATTGGAAAGCAAATGAGTTGAAGGCGTGGCTTTTTTATTACTCACTCCCGATCTTGTATGACATAATGTCGCCAGAATATTTTGAACATTATTGCATGTTCGTCCTTGCTATCTATGCACTCCATCAACCTAGCGTGTCCCCGGCAATGTTGGAAAAAGCAACGCGATTATTAGTGGAATTCGTAAATAGGTTCGATGTTCTGTATGGTGCGAGATACATGTCATCGAACTTGCATCAGCTATTGCACCTTCCGGAAACAGTTCGTGATTTTGGGCCTTTGTGGGTGACATCGTGTTTTCCATTTGAGGATTTAAACGGAAAGCTAAAACGCCTCGTACACAGCAGTCGCCATCCGGAACAGCAAATTTGCAATGCCGTCTCTTCTTTTTTAAATTTGACAACACTTAGAAAAAAAACGCTAGTCCCTGGTAGCGGTCCAGATATATTCTGTGCCACACTTGCAAGCGCAAAGAAAAAGATGAGACTAGAATATGTAACGGAAGGAATTCGAATTGTTGGTCGATGTAACGAATTGTTAACACTATCCGAAATAGTAGAGTCGGCACTGACTCGGGCAGCTATTTTAGGCAGAAAGTTTGAAACGTTCTCGAGGCTCATAAAAGATAACTCCCTGTACACATCCGAGTCGTACTCACGTAGTGTAAAGTATAACAACACATGTGTATGCTTTAATCACAATGACTTAGAAGTCATCGGCATTATTCATTCCTGCGTAAAAGTTTCCAACTGTGAATGTCAGATCGAAAATGTATGTGAATGTTATGCGCCGATTTGCGCTATCATACGGCAATGTACTGTAACCCCCGTCGTATCCCCAAATATGCAAGAAAATCTACCAAAACTAGTTTTTGAATGTACAAGTATCGCACACCAAGCTGTTGCAATCCATGTACAGCAGCTCGTTTCTGTTTGCGTCTTACTGAGGATAGAGGACATGGATACGCAGTATATCGCAATGCCTGCGAATACGATTGAAATCGAATAAAATGATACGTGATTTATTTTATATACGTCTGGAAATAGAATTCACCAATAAAACAATATTATAGTCTCGATATTCTCACACTGAAAAAAAATGTCATTGATTCAATAAATCCATCGTTTGCGGGCTGCCAAAAACAAAAAATTATCAACTTAATTTAAATTCTAATTCCTTCAATTCCATACGAGATCGAAGCAATAACTCTAAAATAAGCAAAGTAATATTTTATTATTTCAATGTTAAATGGGATTGAACGAATAAGAACTGGAGTTAATTAAAAAATACTTTTTTTTGACAGCCCGCAATAGAATTTTTTTTCAGTGCAGAGACACATTAATACTTCGCAAATACGTAATTTACTTAGTGGGCAGGTTAATTACGCAAATACCCAATTGAAATTAAGTATACTCGAGATCTACCTATAAGGTATATCAATATGTGCAGGGTTAAAAATTCGATATCGTTTATTTGTGTATCATTTCCTTCACCCGGTGTGACCATTAATGTATCACGTTTTAATGTAGCACGTTTCGCGTTCACACTTTGAAAAATAAAATGTTGTACAACACTCATTGGGTAAAATTTTTCTTAATTCGTGTCATTATAATGCTTGCCTAAGGTTTGTGCTATAAACTCACAATCGTCAGAAAAAGTTTCACGATACTTAAAAAATTCGGTACACGTATCTTTGGATATACTTTATTTTCATGTAAAAATCGTAATTTCCAAATAATACATCTTAATACTTTGGTATCATTCACTTTCCTTATTTGCGCAAATCTCAATATCTGAATACTTCGTACATACTTGAAATCCCTGTGGATTTGAGATATTGTATAATAAAAGTAAGAATTATAGGTTAAAGGTCCGTAGAATTGTATATTTTAATACAATCTAATACTTCGAAGCGATATGGATACTTGTGATATTTAAAAAAACTCGTCTCTCTAATACCGCGAACATATTTGAGTACCTTGCATATTTAAAGTATTATTGACGAATAACAAGACTCGTTAACACTTAGTTTATACTTGATATAAAGTAATAGACTTGTAGAATTTTCAAGTTCAAATAATACAGCCTACTACTTTGATAATACTTCGAAACTATGGGAATTCTTGATATAAAATCATACTTGAAAGCCTTGCATATTTGAAGTATCATTGATGAATACCAAGACTCGTTAATACTTGGTTTATACTTGATATACCATTATAGACTTCTGGAATATTTAAGCTCAAATATTACATCCTAATACTTCGATAATACTTCGGAGCTATGGGAATTTGTGATATAAAAAGAACTTATATCTCAAAGATAATACCGCGATCATACTCAAATGATATTCATATTTAAAGTATTATTAATAAAAAAAGGTTTGTCAATACTCTAATTGTACTCTAAAGCCCATTAAAATTAATATATATATATTAATGCTTTCGACATACTTACCAGCTTTGCGGTATTACGGTGTTTCACTTAAAAGAAGAATACATAATAATACTCACCAGCTCCGGAAAAATTACGGTAAGTGTGAAACCTCAAAAATACTCGCAAATACAATTTCGTATATCGTAAGACTTATTAATACTTCTCGCATACCCACCGGTACTTGCTTTTCGAAATATTATTCGGTATGTGTTATTCCACTACGCCAGCCTTGGCATACTTTAATTTCAAGACTATTTTAATATTTAAAAAATACTGTTTTAATACTTCCATTTTTGCGCGGGAAGCCGCTAGTGTAACTTACTCAAGACGCAACATCACACATACGCTCGCAATGAAAGAATCATTCGCTTTATGTTACCGAAAGTTGTATCGGAGTATTGTCCACCAGTGTTTCGTATGATGTCACTAGGTGGCGAACGGACGGAGCGTTTCTCGCAAGTGATTTTTTCTCTTTAATGGACGGAAGTAGATAAGTAAGACCGGTTCTGGATCACTACTTGACATGGAATGCCCCGTACATGTGTCAGTAGGCCCCGGTCGGGTAAAATGGCATACTTCTCGAATGTCCTAGAAGCTTCTCGAAGGGTGACGTCATTTCCTGTTTGGAGACGTCATTTCCGTTATGGGGTAAAATGGCATACTTCTCAAATGTTCTCCAATGTTCTAGAAGCTTCTAATGATGACGTCATTTCCGGTTGGGGGTAAAATGGCTCACTTCTCGAATGTTCTAGAAGTTTCTAATGGTGACGTCATTTCCGTTATACTAAGCCTGTTCTGGAGCACTACCTGATGTGGAATGTCCCGTACATGAGTCAGTTGACTCCGATCGTATGCTATGTCGGTTATGTAGGTTCTGACGTTATCAAACCTAAAGAACCTAAAGAACACACACACCAACCCGGGGTCAATTGGATCAGTGGGCAATGCGGATCAGTGGGCAATGCGGATCAGTTCTGGAATATTCTAGACGCTTCTCGAATATTCTGGAAGCTTCTGGAAGGGGGTGACGTCATCGAACCTAAAGAACACACACCAACCCGGGATCAATTAGATCAGTGGGTAATGCGGGTCAGCCGGGGTCAATTGGATCAGTGGACAATGCGGGTCAGCCGGGGTCAATTGGTTCAGTGGGCAATGCGGGTCAGCCGGAGTCAATTGGATCAGTGGGTAATGCGGGTCAGCCGGGGTCAATTGGATCAGTGGGCAATGCGGGTCAGTTCTCAAATGTTCTAGAAGCTTCGTATGGTGACGTCATTTCCTTTATGCTATGTCGGTTCAGGACTACGTCTTCTGGTGCGGCTGACAGTAGGGGCGTATCAAATTACACGAGATTAAAAACAATTCCAAGAAGTGTTGACGAGAAAGTGAGAAGTGATCTATTTTTCCAGGAAATGTGTCGAAGGTCATCTTCATTGAATTAAATGCGATTGTTTAGGCGGTAAGAGTATCACATTGCACGCGATAAGATTCTCGCGCTGCATCGGTCCATCGTCGCAGGATTCAATTGAAAAAAAATGCGAACGATGAATTCTTAGCGCACCCCTTCAACCTTCAGCAGAGGTATTACATTTTACGCGATAAGACAACGATTCGTGGAATTGTTGACGCTCTAACAATTCCACGAAGTCTTGACGAGAAAAAGAGATCTATTTTTTTTCGAGGAAATTTGTCGAAGGTCATTTTCTTTGAATTAAATGCGATTGTTTAGGCGGTAGGAGTATCACATTGCACACGATAAAATGCTCGCACTGCAGTGTTTACATCGGTCTATCTACTTAGAATTCAAATGACAAGTTGATGCATGTATTTCTTAGTATGTCGCTCATGTGTCGTTCAGCCATGCACTATATATTAATCACCGGCAATGCAGTCGGCTTATTAATTTATCAGATTTTATCCAGTGCAGTACAACTCGAAAAAAGTAAAAATGGAGTCAGTGAAATGTTTGAAATTGATAAGCATTATGGAGAATGCTTATAAATTATTGAAAAGCGCGCCAAGTTCACAAGTGGAGAAGTGGATTAAGTTTGCGAGTCTAAACATCAGATACAAGATTTTAAAGACACCGAATATATCCAGTGGAGAAAAAACAAAAATACAAACAACGATATCTCTGCTCCAGTCCTTCGGTAAACAGTTTAAACAGCAACGACAACGGCATGGTGGAAGATTCGCTATCGAAAATAAATTGCCTGCTCGAATTCACTGGATCGACTTGGAATCTACTTTCCAAGGTCGTATACGTACCGGCACTGTTGTGAATCTAATTCACAAGGACCTGAAATCGTTTTTGAACGATGCAAAAACTACGACCGTCAAGAGGCTCGCTAATGTACTTCAGAAGGATGGAAATTTAAAAGTGAACGTTGTGTTGGCATGCAAATTCCCCAATATCGAAGAATGAAGAAATCATTCAGGAACAACATTTTCAACACGCGGAATGCAGCAATCCTTCCATCGACAGACATTAAACAGTGGTTCGATGAAAGTGTGACAGATCATTTGCTGGTCAAAGTTGAAGAGTTTCAAGAGCGCGATTCTGGCTGGACGATGCGTGAAATCATCAACCTGGTGGTAAACATGAACCGATACGAGCCGCTGCGTGGTGCTTACTCAACGTATGTTGAACTACCAGAAGATATAAAAAAGAAAAAGGCTGTGGTGAATATCGAAAACAACGATGAATTCTGTTTTCTGTGGGCAGTCATCGTAGCATTATATCCAACAAATAGTAATGCAAATCGGTCGAGTTCGTATCCAAACTACAGTTCAGTGCTAAAGTATGAAAGTATACATTTTCCAATAGCGTTGAAAGACATTGCGAAATTCGAAAAATTGAACTGTTTGTCGATCAACGTGTACGGTGTGGAACAGTGCGATAAGAAAAGCGAAATTGTACCCCTATACTTGAGCCGATTCAAATCAGATAAGCCGACAATCCATCTTCTCATGGTGGAATCAAACGTCGGTATGCAGGTCGATGAGGAAGAAAATTTTCATCCGATATATCACTTTGCCTGGATCCGGAATCTATCGCGATTAGTCAGTGCACAAGTGACGAATTATGACAAACGCGCATGGTTTTGCGACAACTGTTTGTGCCATTTCAAGCTTCGAAGCTCGATTGAAGACCATCGCCGTAACTGCATGACCATCAACAAGACAAAGATGATACTACCGGATGAAGAGAATAAGATGCTGAGCTTCAAAAATCATCGGTACAAGGAAGCTGTTCCATTCGCCGTGTATGCAGACTTTGAGTGTCTTCTCAAACCGACCGGGAACGATACACAGGTGCACATTCCACACAGTGCTGCGTACTATTTCAATTGTGCCTTTGACGACGCTCTATCGAAATGTAAAGTGAAACGGGGGCCTGATTGCATTGAGTGGTTCATCGATGAGTTATTAAAAATAGCGCAGCTCGTTGATTCGCGTTTAAAGAATATTGTACCGATGGAGCCACTTACACGCGAACAAAGACGGGAATACGATAATGCTACAAAATGCCATATATGCGAAAAATCCTTCACACCGACTGATGTGAAACATCGCGATCATTGCCACTTTACGGGGAAGTATCGCGGTGCCGCGCATGATGGATGTAATTTGAATTACACAAAACCTCACAGTATCCCAGTAGTATTTCACAATCTCTCAGGTTACGATTCCCACTTTGTGATAAAATCATTAGCTACACAGTTTGATGGTCAGATAAATCTACTCCCCGTTAACAAGGAGAGATATATATCCTTTACAAAGTACGTCAAAGGTACAAAAGTCAATCTACGTTTTATCGATTCATTCAGATTTATGGCGAGCAGTCTTGACAAACTTGCGTCATATCTGAATGATATGATATGATCTGAATTGGAATTCCTCTTCATTCTTACAGTGCGTGCGTATTATACGTTTATCAGCAATAAACGTATAATACGCACGCCCTGTAAGAATGAAGAGGAATTCAAATTGCTCACGCGAAAAGGTGTTTTTCCCTACGAGTACGTAGATAGCTGGGAGAAACTCGATGAAAAGCAGTTGCCATTCAAACCAGATTTTTATTCAAAATTGAACAATGAGGAAATTTCTGAGCAGGATTATCTGCATGCGCTCAAAGTTTGGAAAACATTTGATATTCAATCATTGGGTGAATACTCAGATCTCTATTTGAAAACAGATGTTCTTCTACCCGCGGTCATGTTTGAGAACTTTCGACGCAACTGCTTTTCCACTTATGAGTTGGATCCTCTTCATTATTGTACAGCTCCGGGACTGGCTTTTGACGCGATGCTCAAATGCACCGGTATACAGCTTGAGCTTTTCACTGATCCTGAGATTCTCCTGTTTATCGAGAAAGGTATTCGCGGTGGTGTATCTCAGTGCTCAAACAGATATGCTCAAGCAAATAATCGATATATGGGTGCAGACTTCGATCCAGGCAAAGACGAGTCGTACCTCATGTACTTTGACGTGAATAATTTATACGGTGCAGCAATGAGCCAAAATCTACCGGTTGGTTATTTTGAGTGGGAGCACGACGTTACCAGTGTACCTGATGAGTCTCCTCAAGGATATATCCTCGAAGTCGACATGGAGTATCCTAAGGAGCTTCATGAAACTCACAAAGATCTTCCCCTGTGTCCGGAGCATTACGTACCTCCTCACAGTAAAAATTTCAAATTATATAATTCACTATCGAAATTTGAAACAGTGTCTGAATCTTGGAATGAAATTGACAAAAATTTATCGTGTCCTAAAATTCAGACAATGTCCGTGGCTCAAAAAGTACATTGATCTAAATACTGAGATGAGAAAAAAATCGAACAATGAATTTGGAAAAAACTTTTTTAAACTGATGAACAATGCAGTTTTTGGAAAAACAATGGAAAATGTGAAGAAACAGAAAGACGTAAAGCTTGTGACAAAGTGGGAAGGTAGGTACGGTGCGAAGGCTCTCATTGCAAAACCCAATTTCCATAGCTCCACCGTTTTCGATGACAACATGGTAATTATTGAGATGAATCGCATCAAAGTACATTTTAATAAACCGATATACGCTGGTTTTTGCATATTCGATCTTTCCAAAATTTATATTTATGATTTTCATTACAATTACGTAAAGCAAACTTTTGGTGATAAGGCAAAATTAATGTATACCGACACAGACAGTCTCTTGTATCATTTCACAGTTCCCGACATTTACGATTACATCAAACGCGACTTACACAGATTCGATACTTCCGATTACCCCGTGAACAACGTTTATGGAATACCGTTAGTAAATAAGAAAGTTCTCGGTCTTATAAAAGACGAGAATAACGGTACAATTATGAGTGAATTTATTGGACTACGAACAAAATTGTATGCGTTTAGGAATCTCGGGGATGAAAAGGAAAAGAAACGTGCTAAAGGCATAAAAGGCTCCACATTAAAAACAATCATGTTTGACGATTATAAGAAATGCCTGTTTGAACACGAAAATCTTGTAAAAAATCAATATTTAATTCAAAGTAAAAAGCCCGAAGTACATACTGTTCAACAAGAAAAGTTAGCTCTAAGCTAGTTAGATAATAAGAGAATTATTCTAAGTAACACAACGGACACTGTTCCGTAGGGTTTCACCCTATAATGTAAATAATTACTGTTAATAAACAATGTATAATGTAAATAATTATTGATAATAAACGAAAATTATTGTAATACATAAATTGTCTTCCTATAGTTCCTCAACGTGAAGAAGAAGAAGAAGAACTGTGAGCGTTGCGATAAGGGAGGAATGCATACACAAGCGCAGCGGTGCATGATTCACGATGCTCGCAGCCGAGGACTTGTGTGTTTACTCCTGAGGTGCAGATAAGCCTGCTGAACGAGAGCTCGTTTATTCGTGCGAAAATAAATATAGGTCAGTAGATCTTTATGAGTGCGAATCAAATGTGGGTCAATGCGGTGAAAAAGAATCAGCTGAGACAGATATATATGTTTTTACTTTTTTATTAACAAAATATTTTTTTACATAAAAAAATCTTATGTTTTACAATTGACGATCGGATGGTTGGAGTATCCAATTTCTCAATAATTTTACATTTTCACCGGCACAATTAATTTTTGAGTGATGGTGTGGGTGTACTGTAGAGGGTGTTCTTCGACGTAGCTATTGCAGCGAGGGACAATCGAGATCCTCGAGGTTGACAATGCGCGCTGACTCGTCCATGAAACTTTCCAGCCACCGTTTCTTCTCCAAACCTTTCACGTATATCGTGCAAGCGTGCAGGAGAATATTGCGAATAATTTCTGTCGCTGCTTCGTACGACATATCACCCGAGTCCCAGGGTAGTTCATGGAAGTTGCGTATAAGCCACGCATTTGTACTTTTGTATTTTGCAGGTAGGCTATCCCAAGTGCACGGTGGTTGAAATATAAATGCCAGTGGTTGTAGCGTCTTTTCATAAACGGGAATAACTGCAAATTCCTTCAAGACAAATTCATTGACGGGTCTCTTGAAGCCTTGAAGATCAACTACCCACTCCATATCGAACTTTTTTTTTTCTCGATATTACGAAGAACACCTCCGATGTCTACTTAGAATGGCACTGAGCTAAAATTCATTGTTCCACGAGATTTTATACCAATTTCTTTACCCCACCACTGACGGGATTATACTCGACTATGCGATCATGCAAAATCAAGCAATAGGCCGATGTTTGCGGTGGAAACGGATTTGCTGCCTCGAATTCTAGTCATATATCGACGGGACCCGATTTCAGAAACTCATTTTGTTTGGAACAATCAATAACAATGTGTGGTGCACGTTTAATAAAATCAGATTTACTCAGCAATGGCTCTGCTTCCTTTCCATAATAAGATTGCTGGAAGTTTGCGTACATCTCGTATAGTGATGCGGACGAGCGAGATGAGCGAGAAATTGTCGAGATCAAGACTAAGACTCGGAATTTGACAGCTTGATTGTCATTTCAATTCGAGATTATCGACATAGCAAGATTTTTCTCTCGTTCTCGTCTTGAATTTCGCTCGAAATCTCGTCTTGACAGCTGGATATTGTTTTTCATTATGTCCCTATTATCTTCTCTATTTTTAAATTATTTCCAATGATATTAATGTTTCAGAAAATGGATAACGCTGAGAAGAATAGATTAAATTTTGAAATTATTTATATTAAATATCTGGTGCTGTTATTCTAGCCATAAATCAATTAAATTATTAAATCATTGGAGTACATCCACCGCTACATTAAAGATGAAGGCCACGTTTTTTGTTCAATATTAAAGAAAGTTTTTTCACTTCGTAGAACTACGCTAACTTTTTGAGGTTCCAGGATGATGGTTTCTTAATGATAGACGTTTAGATCGGTTTTTAGGTAGACCTCATCATGTACAGGACACCTTTTGAGGTCTAAGTCAGTTTTCAAGGATGATTCCATGTCTACGATGTCTACGATGATATCCAGAATTTCAGAACAATCCGAAGTCATCCGTAGTCCTCGTGTAATTCGAGACTGAAATCCATTTTTACGTAGTTGTCGTATTCAAACTCGACTTGAACCTTGGAATCTAAGGAGACTATATCTTCGCCAATGAAATTAAATACGTATCAGAACGTCGTTCTCATACGTATTTGATTTCATTCGTGAAAGTTTCCGTGATTCAACGGAACTTTTTCGCTCGGTGTAGTCCGTTTACACTAGACAATCAACGTTTAAAGCCCTTGGAAGCCTACACCATACCAAAGAATATGGATGTACATAGAAGTGCAGATCCTATGCTTCGCCTGAAGCTGCGCATCAGAAACTGGAGTACGCACCAAAAATGACGAAAATGCGTGGTACTCCAGTTTCTGTGCAGCTTCAGGAGGAGCATAGAATCTGCATTTCTATGTACATCCATATTCTTTGACCATACTTCTATGCCGACATTTTGGAAAGCTGTTAGGCACACAATTTCATTTTCGTGGTCGGTGGCAGAGCCTAACGGAGCATATCCTATCGTATCATGCGATGTTGTCGCATTCAGAACCATATAACATAGCCTCTATTTTGTTGACAGTTTAGCTGTCATAAGTTTCAAGATCTCGCTCGATCTCGCTTGTTATTTTAAGCAAGATCGAGCGAGACTGATTTTTTTTTCATACCGCAAGCTCGAGACGAGAACTTCAGATAAACGACAAACGCAAGAAAAAACGAGCGAGATTCAAGATAATCTCGTCTCAAGCCGCATCACTACCTACAACAAAGTTCAACAACACATTTTCTACTGTAAACAATGCAAGGAATCACAAAAAAAAGTAGAAAGACAATAACTTGTTAATTGCATTAGTTACAAAATAATTCGTTGCTTAAAAACAGTCATTTTTTCGGTTGATTTTTTTTTAATAGAAAAGCAGTATTACCATCGATTTCAACGTGTTTTATTTTAAAACTATTGCTTCTAGCGAAAAAACATAACGATATTTTCCTTTCAAAACGATGCAAGTAATGCATTACAATCAATTACACACCGATAAAGTTATAGTTGTTAAAAATAAGAAACGAATTGTTGTCTAATTAACGCAAGTAACAAGTTATTAACGTTTGACTTACTTTTCTTTTTTCCTGGCATAGTTCACAGTAAGAAAGGTCGAGATCAATTTTTTTGTAGAAGCAAGACTTTTAAAGTAATCTGCGTGGAAACTGTATCGAAAATTATTTCGACGTACTTTTTCCAATCTATTGCTTCTAGGGGAAAATATCAAATAAAGTTTTCCTCTTAAAACGGTGCAAGGAATGTAATAAAATGAATTGTGGACGAATAAAATGTTTTTTTTAAATAACCGACGAATTGTTGTCCAACTAATGTAATTAACAAATAATAAGCTTTTAACTTGTTTGTCTCTATTCCTTGCTTCGTTTAAAGTAAAAAAGACCTTAATCATCTTTTTTATACGAGTAAGACTTTAAAAGTAATCTGCGATTTCGACAATTTTACTTTTAATAGTATTGCTTCTATCGAAAAATACCAAACAATGTTTTTCTCTTAAAACCGTGCAAAGAATGGAGTGAAATAAATTGCACACCGATAAAATGATTGCTGTTTAAAATAAGCAACAAATTTTTGTCTAATTAATGCAATTAACAAGTTACTAGTTTTTTAATTGTTTTTATTTGGCCTTGCACAGTTCAGACTCAGAAAGGTCGTAATCAACTGTTTTCTAAAACCAAGACTTCTAGAGTAATCTGCTTGACGGCTGAGGCACCACCGATTTCAACGCATGTTATTCTAAAACTATTGGGTAGAGCGGAAAATACCAAAGTGCATTTTCGTCTTAAAACGGTGAAAGGAATAGAGTGAAATCAATTTCACACCGATAATATAATTGTTGTTAAAAATAAGCAAAAAATTCTAGCCTTATTAATGCAATTAATGATAATTAACTTTCAACTAGTTTGCATCGATTCATTACTATTTTTGCAGTAAAAAAGATCTTGTTTAACTTTTTTGTAGGAGTAAGACTTTGCCTTGAATTTTAACGTAATTATTTTCAATAGTAGTACTTCCAGCGAAAAGAACCAAGTGACGTTTTCCTCCCAGAACGATGCAAGGAATACAGGGGAATCAATTGCAGACCGATAAATTTATTGTTGTTGAAAATAAGTATTAACTTTTAATTTGTTTATCTTTATTCATTGCATACTTTAGAGTAAAACATAACGTCATGACCTAGAAGCTGTGTTGCCATGAATTTCAACATAATTATTTTCAAAACTATTGCTTCTAGTGGAAAATACCTTACGACGTTTTCCACTAAAAAATGGGAAAGGAATGCAGTAAAATCAGTTGTGGATCGATGAAATGATTGTTCTTAAAAATAAGCAGAAAATTGTTGTCTAACAAATGCAATTAACACGTTATTAACTTTTAACTTGATTGCAGTCATTTTATCGGTGCGCAATTAATTTCACTGCATTCCTTGCACCGTTTTAAAAGGAAAACGTCCTTTAGTATTTTCCGCTAGAAGCAATAGTTTTTAAAATAAATACGTCGAAATCAATGGCGACACAGCTTCCACGCAGGTTACATTAAAAGTCTAACTCCTACAAAAAAGTTTATCACGACATTTTTTACTCTAAACTATGCAAGGAATAAAGAAAAATCAGTTAAAAGTTAATAACTTGTTAATTGCATGAGATATACAACAATTTGTTGCTTATTTTCAATACTAATCATGTTATCGGTACGCAATTTATTTTAGTGCATTCCTTGCACAATATTAAGAGGAAAACGTCTTTTGGTATTTTTCACTAGAAGCAATACTTTCGAAAATAATCACGTCGAAATCAGTTGCGACTTAACACCCACGCAGATAACTCTAAAAGTCTTATCCCTACAAAAAAGTTTAACAGGACCTTTATCACTTTAAACTATGCAAGGAATAAATAAATATAAGCTAAAAGTTAATAACTTGTTAATTGCATTAGTTAGACAACAACTTGCTGCTTATTTTCAACAACAATCATTTTATGGGTACGTAATTGATATTTCTGTTTTCCTTGCACCATTTAAGAGGATAACATCCTTTGGTATTTTTCACTAGGAGCAGTAATTTTGGAAATAATAATTTCGAAATCGGTTGCGACACAACACCCACGCAGATTACTCTAAAAGTCTTGCTCCTACAAATAAGTTGATTACGACTTTTTTTTACTCTAAACTATGCAAGGAATGTAGTAAAATCAATTGCGGACAGATAAAATGATTATTGCTGAAAATAAGCAACAAATTATTATCTAACTAACCGACAGCAGTGAACGTGCGGTCAGTATGTGGCTTCGGCGGTCCCCAGAGTTAAGCAGCATTATTTGCGGTCATAACTTGGATGGGGAGCGGGAGGCAGTTTTTCTGAGTTTCCAATGTATTCTCATACAGTAGAAATTCAGTAAAAATAAAGCCAACTGTATCGGCCAGGTTTTCCGCAGCTTCCCTGTGCCTTCGTGCAAATGCGATACAGTAGTGCATTAGGATGAGTGGCTGC
>OZ019979.1:12132984-12167984 GCA_963970395.1 Ephialtes manifestator
ACTACTCGTGAGAAGACAGTATGAAGCCTCGGCTTCGCTATACATTGTCGGATTAAATGTAAGGTCAAAGTTACCAAAATTTCAGTTACGAATATTGAAAAATACCCAACAAACCATTTGTAATTTTGTCCACGGATGTATTACTTATTGAAAATAGTTAGTGTTTTTCCAACAAAAACTCGTTACAAAAAATAACCATTAATATAATTACACATAGTAAATTTAGGCTATAGATTTTACCAATCCGGTCATATAAAATCATAACACGCGTTTTTGGAATTTTAGTGCCTGATTTGAAATTTAATACACATTTTCCAATAACAAAAAAATCCCACACTAGATCGCTGACACTTATCTTACCAATTATTTCGTTAAATTTGAAATTGATCTCAATATTATAAACTGTAAAGAAGACTGCAAATTTACTGTACTGAGTAATAGTTTATAGATAGGCGGTCGAGAGTTTTATAAGATGTATGTGTGTTAGCGGCTACGGTCGACCAACTCCCAGTTTTCAGCAGGAGCGAGAGGAACAAATTAATCAATTTTTCCCCCCAATTGTAAAGTTTTGGTCCTAGGTGTGGACCCTCTTCAGACAGTGTTTTTATTTGGCACACTGAAAAAAAAGACCATGGTATTTCCAACAATAATACCATAGTAAAAAAATATAATATGTGGAACCATATTTTATAATCGAATCAGCGTTTATATGGTTTACCGAACTGTTGTCGTGAAGTTAAGGAAACTATGCAGTTTGGATAGTGAATCTAAATATGCGCCACACTTAAGAATACTATAACTTATCGTTAAAACTGTAACAATAAAATTATGATATACTTAACACATTTATGAAATCAACACTGAGAGAAAAATATGGTCGGAGTAACCATATTTTTACTTAACTTTTTTACTTAAAATATGGTCGGAGTAACCATACTTTTACTATAACATATGTTTCCCTGAGAGGACGGTAATGATTTATTGTTACCGCAACAATAAATAATGTAACCAACGACTAAATTATGATACGAACAACTATTTGTATAGTAGAACTCACTATATTTTACGTGTTTGTCCCATGCATTTTTCTCAGTGTATGGTTATCGTAACCAATAAAAATATAGTTACTATGTACCATATTTCGTAGCTATGTTAATTATTTCTTTATGTTAGTTGCAACTATTCGTTCTTTTACTATTTATAAAGTATTTTGAACGGTTGTAGAACAATGAAGGCATATAAAATTCTTTGTCATTCTCTAATTATGTTTATTTATTCCTATCATCCAGTATAGTAAATGATGAGATCGGTTAGTAGTTCAACATATTTACTATTTGTTGCTAGACTTAGAATACTTTGTGTATTATAACAAAGGTATGGTGTAGAGCGAACGCTTGGATATGGATTTCTTCTTCTTCTTCTCCTTTCCTCCTGGCTATCGCCATCTTTGGGCGGCATGTGCCACTGGATGTGGTTTTATATACCATGTGAAATGACTTCTTGTGAAAGCGAAGTGTGTATGGCAAAAAGTGTTTTGTTTATAATTACATGTAATATTTATATTTTTACCATATTCACTGATAGTAGTGAATATAGAAGAGCGGGATATCGGCTTAGAGCGACTTTTTTCCCAATACTCACTGTTGCCGCTGGTCAGTTGCTAGTCGGACGTCGGAGTTAGACAAAAATAAGAAGTGACGAAGATTGAATATTCCACTTCTTAATATAGGGGCCAGATGACAATTCGCTCGCGAGAAAGTTCTATCCCGTTGGCCATCTATCGAAACCGAGGGAACTAAGCCGTGCGTGAGATTTGCATCATGGACGCTTGCGGACAAAAGTTGATGTTGAAAATAACAATAAAATATTGCAGCGAATACTATGCATTATTACAAGCGTCCTTGATGCAAGTCTCAGGTGCTGCCTAGTTCCCTCGCTTCCGATAGATGGCCAGCGGGATAGGAGTTTCTCGCAAGCGAATTGTCATCTGGCCCCTATATAAGAAGTGGAATATTCAATCTTCGTCACTTCTTACTTTTGTCTAACTACGACGTCCGACTCGCAACTGAAGCAGCGGCGACAGTGAGTATTGGGGAAAAAAGTCACTCTAAGCCGACATCCCGCTCTTTTATATTCACTACTATCAGTGAATATAGTAAAGATATAAATATTAGATATAACTTGTAATTATAAACAAAAGACTTATTGCCATACACACTTCGTTTTATCAACGAAATCGATAGTGAATGTGGACCATAATAAATGTAAAACATACTATTCACAAGAACTCATTTCACATGGTATATAAATCCACATAGAAGCGTTCGCTCTACACCATGTCTGTGTTATAGTACACAAAAGTATTGTGAATCTAGCAACAATAGTAAGTATGTTGAACTATGGACATCATCATCATTGACTATACAAGATGATAGGAATAAATAAACATGACTGGAAAATAACTATATATTTTATATGCCTTTGTTGTTCTACAATGGTTTAAAATACGTTATAAATAGTAAAAGAACGAATAGTTGCAACTAACATACAGAAATAGTTGACATAACTACGAAAATATGGCACGTGATAACTACATTTTTATTGGTTACGATAACCATAAAAACATTGTCGTCCTCTCTGGGAAACATAGTTTATAGTAAAAATATGGTTACTCTGACCATATTTTTTTCTCAGTGCAGTCTGAACAAAGATAATACAAGAAGAAAGGTTATTGTGGTCTCAAATAAAATTAATATACAAAAAAAACACGATTATTGACATAAATACATACATACGCAACAAGTGTTAACACATTTACAATAAATTTAATATGTTTTTAACCTATAAGAACAGAACTTTAGACTGAGAAATATTCGTAGACTGGTAACTAACCTGAGTGTAGACATCCTCGCTATAGTCCACGCGTCGAATAACGCATACGAAAATGTAATAACAAATCTACTATCAAGTAGTGGCCAAAGGTTGGAAGACCCATGTCAAAACCTATGTGTTTAACATTGTTAGAGTTTGCGACAAAGAGTATCCTTATCATTTAAGTCCATTTAAAAAGAAAATTAAATAATTAAAATTAAGTCAGCACTAAAAATTAAACCTTGCTTTTCCATCACTCTTGTCATAAAATAAAATAAATTAAAGTCATAAATTAAGATAAGGTAATAAGTTATGAAATAAAAGAAGGCCTCCAATAAATTAAAAAGAATCAGAGTATCCGGTTATAAAATAGAGTTATATATCACGCTTAATTTCTCGATATCTGTTCGATAAAAATTAATTGATTTTTCATGTTTTTTAATTTGAATCATTTCCATTTATCTCTTGTATAAATAAGGTTCATTATTTAGGACTTTAACACCCTCATAATTGAAATTGTATTGACAGTCCATTACAAGCAATTTGCAAAGTTCTACTTTGCAGGCTTGTTTATGATCTAGACATTTTTCTAAAAATTCAAAGTGTCGAAGAATTTTCACCCTGTAATCGATTTTTTTCAAATTTGTACTAAAACCTTGTACTATAGTAGTCCAAATGTGGACCATAAAATTTGAACGGCTGGATAGATCTGCGTCAAATTTGTACTCAAAAGTTTTTCGATGATATGTGAACAAAATTGAAGATAAATCTGTGAAAAAAAAAAAAAAATTTCTTACTGGCGTTTTTTTTTTCATATGCACCAAAATCGTAATTTACCAACATATCGATAGATTCTTTGACTAAATTCATTATTAACAATCAATAATCGTGAAATCATGTCGAAAATTGCCGCATATCTCAGAATTTACAGAGATGAAGTCTTTGAAGACATTTAAAAAAAATTTAAATCGCAATAAAATTATAACCACGCCATCGATTCTCACCAAATTTGGTACACATGATGTTTTGGTAGTAGTCCTTTTGTGTACAAGATTTCAGCCCGATATCTCTTAAATTGCGAAAGTTATAGAGTGAAAACCATATTTTCAAAATTTTCAAAATACTGTAAAATTTGAATTTTTCAACCGATTCGCGTCAACTACAATCCCAAGCATCGTTGTATGATAGCCCACTTGCGTGCCAAATTTGACGAAAATACATCTAAAATTGCGACAGTATCGTGCTTACAAGGAATCTGCATATACACACACACACACATACAGACATTTTTTCTAAACCACTTTTCTCGACGTTTTAGACCATTCTGAGTGTCCTGACATGAAAATCTCGAAAAAAAAAATGTTCAGACAAACAAAGCTTCCTCTATGAAGAAGCAAAAACGACTCGTATGGCGTATGTAGAATACTGTGCATTAAATAATACGACTTTTGTAAGGTATTTAGCAGACTGTGCATCAATTTTACGTTATACTCGTGTAATAAATTTATATACCCGTTATAGATTTACTACACGAGTATAACGTAAAATTGATGTACAGTTCTGCTAAATTCGTTACAAAAGTCGTATTAAGTACACTACACAATAAACTCAAATTGATGTATAGTCTGTTAAATTCCTTAATAAATTCGTATTAATTAATACACATTATATTAAATACGCCATACGGGTCATGCTTTTAATATGAGTCAACTTTGATTTTGCAACGCACTCGTCCACTGTTAATATACGTGAGATAAAATTACTACAATTGTGCAGGAAGTTTTTTTTTGCAGAACCGGGTATATAAATTTACTACATGAATATAAGATAAAATTGATGTACATTTCTGTTAAATTCGTTACAAAAGTCGTAATAATTGATGCAGAGTATACTAATATTTATAGAAAGTTTGCTAATTCATTAGGAAATTCGTGTTTTTAATATACGTTAATTTTACAACACGAACTTTGAATTTTCAGTTTCTTTCGTATATTAAATTGAATTTTATACACGGGAGTATTAAATCTACAGTATATCAAATTAACATACGTTGTAGATATCTGAAGACCTATTTGAATCTTAATATACAGTTATTAGAAATTCAGAAGTACGCGTTGCAATTTTCGGTGCTAGTTCTTTGTAATTCCAAAAAAGATATTAATTTTGAAATTCGCGTCCGTCAAGGCAACTATTTATAGACCGGTGTTTTAAAACCAATGCGGAGTTTTGTAAAATTCTGTACTTGAATATAAAAATAGTATAACTTTTTATATGAATAGGAACAGTCACCTGTTCTTTAAATTTCAATAACTTGACCAAACTGGTAAAGTGTCAGAATCTTTTAAAGTTTGTTGGCACAAGTATATTAAAACTAACATCCAATGTGATTATCTAAAGACGCGTTTGGGTATTCATATACCGTTATTGTAAATTAATAACCACGTTTAACCAGTTCCAGTATGGACTTCAAGTGTAAACTAAGCAGTTAACAAACTTAGTACTGACAGTCAGAGTCCGCCAGGCGGCCACCCATCCTAGTACTGAACCTGAGGTTATACAGACGGTTATCTACCTAAATACTAATGAACTGATTCGTGCAAACAATCCCGCGCAAAAATGGAAGTATGAAAACAGTATTTCCCAAATATTAAAAGTGTCTTGAATAATAGTATGCCAAGGCTGGCGTAGTGCAATAAGACATACGGAATAATATTTCGCTCAAATGAAAAAGGTATTAAAACAGTATTGAAAATCTTTCCAAAAGTAAAAAGTCTTAAGTGTGATCTATTAGACTGAATAATAGTAAAGAATATTGCACCGTTTTATTAGTTTTTATGGTCCATGTCGATATCTACATGGCTTCCGGTGTCCAGATCGATATTTCCATGGCTTTCGGTGTCCAGGTCGATATCTCCATGGCTTTCGGTGTCCAGGTAGGTATTTCCATGGCTTACGGTGTCCAGGTCGATGTCTCCATGGCTTTCGGTGTCCAGGTCGATATCTCCATGGCTTTCGGTGTCCAGGTCGATATCTCCATGGCTTTCGGTGTCCAGGTTGATATCTCCATGGCTTTCGGTGTCCAGGTCGATATCTCCATGGCTTGCACTTTCCAGGTTAATTTCCCCATAGCTTTAAGTGCCCTGTTGAAAAATATACCCAGACATCGGAAACTATGGAGATATCGAGCTGGTCACTGGAATCCGTGGAGATATCGACCTGGATACAAGAAACCATGGAGATATCTACCTTGACCCCGCAAGTCATCAAGATATCGACCCGGGCACTGAAAGCCATGGAGATATCGACCCGGGCACTGAAAGCCATGGAGATATCGACTTGGACACCGAAAGACATCGAGAATTCGACCTGGACACCGCAAGCCATGGAGATATCAATCTGGAAACCGAAAGCCATGGAAATATCGACCTGGACACCGAAAGCCATGGAGATACCTACCTGGACACCGAAAGCCATGGAGATATCGACCGGGACACCGAAAGCCATGGAAATATCGATCTGGACACCGGATGCCATGTAGATATCGACCTAGACCATGAAAACTAATAAAACGGTGCAATATTCTTTAGTATTATTCAGTCCAATAGATCACACTTAAGACTTTTTACTTTTGGAAAGATTTTCAATACTGTTTTAGTTTTTTATTTAGCTTCTTTATTTAGGCGAAATATTATTCCGTATGTCTTATTCCACTACGCCAGCCTTGGCATATTATTATTCAAGACACTTTTAATATGTAGGAAATACTGTTTTCATACTTCCATTTTTGCGCGGGATGAAACAAGCAACTTCGTTGAATATATTTATAGATGGTAAGAACGTACTCTATTCGACATAACCGATTGCCGTAAAAAATAACTGAACGTGCTTTTATCGTTATCACATCAGGCGCACTCACATAAATCTAAAAAGTTCTGACTACACTGTTAAAAATGCAGGTGAATTTAATATACCAAACGATATGAGATTTACGAGACGGGTATATGAATTCCATATTAATATACTTTTATAGTACATTTAAGAATAGTATAACAATTCTCCGATACTGGTATTTGAAAATTACTAAAAATTAGTATTTGTCAATGACGAATGCATCTGAAAATTAATATAACGGTATATGCATCCGACCTTTATATACTGTAAATTAATGTTCAAACAAACATTTTTGACACTGTATATTGCACTAACATAATTTTATATTTCATATTACCGAGAATCAAACAGACAAAAAAAATTGTTCAATCATATGATCTGAGTGGCCGATTGAGAACACAATCCACGTGTTCTGTTGTGCAGCCAGGTAGATTTTAAGTATTTTTATCTTACTTCATCCGTTATTCCTCTCGGATTGTACATCGTTTTTTCCCGATATTAAGTATGTACTCCCCAAATTTCTTAAATAAACGACGATTTAATAATAAAAAAAGAACGGACGAGTGAGCTACAGCACAGCGCAACAACACCAACCGGCAGCCGGGTCCCAGGTTCGATTCCCGAACAATGTAAAACTAATTAAATCTGTTTTTCGGTGATTAATATATACCATCATGTAGAGAAAGACGTAATATAATTAAAAGTGGAGAAAAACTCGATTGAACACGCACAAATAAATATTTTTAAATAAAATTTCTTTGCTACACCAACATACTAAATGTGAAGAAAAACGCATGTTAAAGATAATGTACAGTATGGGAGGAAAACTGTTCATACGTATATGACTTTTAATATACTTTGGTTAAAATAATAGAAACAGAGTGTTGCATACATAAAACATACTGGTTCATTACTGTTAGAGGTGTTCATCCCTTTTTAGTCTACTAGCATATTATATTTTACAATGGAATTGAAATTAGTGTACAAGTACACGTATACAGTGCGCGAAAAAAACTATTCACCCGTTTGTGAATTTTAATGTACGTTGCTTATAATAATTGGTAAAGATGTTGTGAATATCGGAGGTTTCTACTTAATTATTGTATACCGATTCTTTAAATATTACAGATTTATGTAAATGAAAATTAATATACGGTATATCCATCCGAGCTTCAAATACCGGTATAGTAAATTCCATACAAAATTTTTTTACGGTGTATAGGTTCAAGCTCCGGTGTAAGTGAAAAATTTTCTTTGGTGATAACCAATTCCCAAAAATTTCTGATGACATAATATGTCTGAAAAAATAATGCCCGAGTAATAGTTCTATTTTAAAAAATTATTTTTGATCCATTTTTTATGTCCAACGTATATGTGCTTGAATTATAAGATACCGCAAATATAGTTTGCAAAGAAATTGTGCTGCAATATTAATGAGCGCTACATTTTTTGCAATACCGTTCATATGAAAATTTAACATAAATGTTTATGACATTCAATATACATGGTAATTAAATATCGAAATTAATGTCCATGAATTTTCAAACACATTCATCAAAAAATATCTTGCAGCGATGGAAAAACCAGAAATAATTGTGTCTTCATATTATCGAACGCAGCATTTTTTCCAATATTGTGCATATAAAAATACAATGCAAATGTTTATGAAATTTAATACACAATTTATGCATATGGTACTTCCGATATCAGTATATTATTTTTAAGAAACATTTTTTTTACAGTGTACATTCATCCGGAAAATTTTTCTAAACCACTTTTCTCGATGTTCTGGACCATTTTGAGTGTACTAACGTGAAAATCTTGAAAAAAATGTCATGAAAACAAAGCTACTCTTATGAGAAAGCAAAAATTAACGTAAATGTAATTAATTCAAGTACATTTGTTATAATAAAAAAAGCGTCACATAAAATGGTGTCGTTAATGGGTATGGTGTGTGTGATTTTAAAAAATGTATACTCGTTGGTAGTATTAATAAAAATACAATTTCCCGGCTGTCGAAGAAAATTTTTGCAATGATAAAACGCAGGCCGGTGTTGTCGCTTGGTCGAGCGTACCATTAGAATAACGTAATGCAGCAGAATCGAGGAGAGACGATGACGCCGGCGGTAGCGCACACGCTGCTCCAATTAATTGTGCCCCTATGCACGAGGCGAGAGTGGTACACACGGTATACAGCCCCCAAGGCAGATACGACAACCCGAGCAAGCTCGACCATTACATTGCATATCGATAGGCGTAGTGGTTTATTACCGTGTTATACCATCGTCAGCTATGGTTCCGGCATATGAGCGTCGAACGTGAACCTCTATAATAACGCTTTATTCTTGATCGGACTATAAAATTCTCGACATCCATAGTAATTAGTGAAAAATAAGGATGGAAAGTACAGTAAGACCTCGATTATCCGGCGTCGGATAACACGGAGTGCGCATGCTATTCTCTGTATTATCCGAGGCCGGATAATCGAGGGCTTATTGTAGAACCATGCATATTGCTTTCGCATTATTTGTAACATTCTATAAAGTACCTCTATGCTCATCAATTTTGGCTTCCTCATAGAAGAAGCTATTTGAACAAAAAAATGAAAAATAATGAGGAAGCCATAAGCAAGCTTGCATTCTTGATTTAAATAAATTTGAAAAAACACAAGTTCACCGAAATTTTAGTCATCTAGAAGTATATATCGAAAAATTCAAATTCCTATGTACTCCGAACTTCTCTACCGATCTCCAATTATTCATTTATCTAGCGCCACTACACCGAGAGAAAAGGTTTCATTGATTCACGGAAATCTTTACCAATAAAATGAAATATTTAAGTTTCAATGCTAACCTTTCCTTGAATGATCTCAAACTCAATGAAAATTACACTGAAAAAATAAAAGGATTTTTCGTACACCAACAAGAGCATAAATTAATTCAAATTGCCTGAAGTACAATCAGGTCCGGATGAGACATCGGTCAGGCATGCTCATTCAGGCTAACCAAATAAGGCCCTGGTCCTGCCCGGATAATCAGGCCGTGATCAGGCACCGAACTAATGAGGTCCCGACCCCACCCGGATCATGCATAGGTACAACATTTCCAATGTGGTTAGACTAAAGTTTTCCATACCATGCCAGAATCAGGCATCGGTCAAGCACTCCTGGCTGGGCTAGACAGATGCGACCCCGCTTTTAGCCAGAATATTTGAATATTCAAATCTGGTTGACTTGAAATATACACCACTTCAGACGTAATTATCAAAGTACTGGAAGGGCATATGTGGCATTATTGTTTTTTTTATGTTGTATTTCCTATTTTATATTGCACGCCTATTACAGGGTCGGCCCGGGTCAGTAGCCATTCCTCCCTGGGCGTCTGGTCCGGATTAGTAACCAGGCCCCCATGCGGCCGCATCCGACTTTCCCCTCTATATCGCATTCGCCATAGCATTTCTGCTATGGGCATAGGAAAATTGCGGAAAACCTATGCCGATATAGCCGGTCTCGAGTTCGCCTCCCGGAACCGGAAGTACGTCACATTTCGTCGAGAACGTAAACACGGACTATAGCTGTATACAATAATAATTCCGAAGTAAGCGGCTTCGTATCAATACGAAGCCGCTTACTTCGGAATTATTATCTACTAGAAAATGGCCACCTACACTACTTACCAACAGCTGTATACATGTGACCCTCACACGGAAAGAAATTTTTGGTTGTGGCAACTACGTTTTCGATTTGCTGTACACGATGTCTAAAAAATTAGTTGCTTCAACCATATCGAATAGTAACCTCAACTATTCACGATTAGTTCTCGCGAGATTAGTTAGGTTAACTAATCCAATCGTTGAGACTACCACTCGAATTACCATTCGAATCGTTGGTATTACCATTTGAGTTGCGAGATAAATAGAATAAACGATTGGTTGTGTCAACTCCCTATGTACGAATTCTGGTATACTGCCAGAGTTGCCAATACGGTCCAGTACTAAAACGGAATTGGTCGCCAACTGTCGTTGGGCAGTTTTGTTACAGTACTGATTAACAATTGGCACCATGCTGCATCAGTACTTGTGGCCAGTACTTCCATGATAACATGGACGGCACTCAGCCGGCGTTCGTCCAAGTACTGGGCGTGGGCTTGAACGAAATTCGTCTTAACGTCGCCAAGCAAACTTTGCCAATACTAGCCTCGCATTCGACTGAGTACTGGGGTAATGCTATCCCAACAGTTGTGCGTTGTACTGGCTGAATATATTGCCGGAACACCGCCGAGAGCCGTCCGAGTGCTGGACCCGGACTAGGCCGAAACTCATCTTATTGTCGGCGAGGAAACTTTGCCAGTACCACCCTGACATGCGACTGAGTACTGAAATAATACTGTTCCGAGAGTTGTCCTTCGTACTAGCTGAATATATTTCCAGACCACCGTCGAAAGTCGTCCAAGTACTGTGAACCGACTTCGCCGAAACTCGTCTTTTTGTCAGCAAGCAAACTTTGCCAATAGTAGCCTGGCATTCGACTGAGTACTGGGGTAATACTGTCCCAACAGGTGTGCGTTGTACTGGTTGAATATATTGCCGGAACACCGCCGAGAGCCGTCCGAGTGCTGGACCCGGACTAGGCCGAAACTTATTTTATTGTTATAGAGCAAACTTTGCTAGTATCAGCCTGACATACACCTAAGTACTGGCATTATACTGCACCGAAATTTATGTTTCATACAGACTTCATAATATTGTCGACGGATATCCAAGACTCGTTAGAGTACTGGAGTTACACTGTACCAACGCTTCTGCTTCGTTATGGCTAAACGATATTGCCAATGCACGGCCGACATTTATATTTGTACTGAATAGGTCTTCCGTTGACACTTGTCATACTGTAGACGAGTAAATTATGATGGTTCTAGCTCAATACACAGTACAGTACTTCGATCACTTTAGTGCGATACGGTGCTTGGGTCGTAGGTACTGTGCGTGGACTAGGCCGAAGCTCGTCTTATGTTCGGCATGCAAACATCGCTAGTATCAACTTGAAATGCGTCTGAGTACTGGGGTCATGTTGCCCTGACACTCATGCTTTGTACAGGCTGCATAGTATTGACAATGCATGGCCGAGAGTCATCAGGCTACTGAGGTCATACTGTCCCAGCACTTATGTACAGCACTGACTAAACAATATTGCCGATGCCTGGCCGACATTCGTTTGAGTACTGGGCGTGGATTATGCTAAAGTTAGTGTTTTGATCGGCGAGCAAACTTCGCCAGTATCAGCCTGATATGCGACTGAGTACTGCGGTTATACTGCCGATATTTGTGTTTTATACAGACTGTATAATATTGTCGACGCATTGCCGAGAGTCGTCAAAGTACTGGGATCACGCGGCCCGAACACATTTCTTCGGAACTGGTTAAACAATATTGTCAACGCTCGGCCGACATTCGTTTGAGTACGTAATGTATCTTATGTTCACACTTATCATGTGTACTGTAACGGACCGCGGTGCGGTGCATGCGGTAACACTACGAGAATTGGTAACTCGGGGTGTGAGAGAAATCGAGCGCACGCTTATCCACCTCCGAATTAATAGGCATTTCCATAACCGACTAACTACGTGGATCGTAATCAATACTCAAAAATTCTCGATCGAATCGCGTGGTACCTGAGAGCGCCCATTACCTCTCCCCAGTCGCCGTACGACCATTGCCCGTTGCGCTTCGAGTGTCTATACATTGTGATACAGATAATCGAGTACGCCGTTCGTCATATTTCTATACGAAACTGTCTTTTCAAAGTGTACGAAAATTATTTACTGTAAACGGCAAGGAGTGGGTATTTCTGCAATCTCAGAAAGTCGGCGGCTGGGCCATTTTCCGAATTGAAATTTGAAGAACTCGAATCATAAAGATCACGGGTTGCGAGGAAGATCTGAGGCTCCTCGCCCCCTTTTTGCGGCACAGGGGTGTGCGATTGAACCGGATGGATGTCCACCCTCGCCAGACCAACCAGGAAAAATACCGGGTCATTAAAAGGGACACCGTGATCACTCGTCTCAGATAAGTTCCTATACTCTGGGTGAAGGGAAAGAATTGTTCAAGCCCGATTTCTTTTTTTCTTTATTTGTTTTGGTGTGAGGTGACGACATCACCATAATATTTATTCAAACGAAGAATTCGCGAGTCGAATACTTGTTCGTGTAGGACCCAATATAAAATCGCACGTCCGAAGCACTGGTCGCCAGATTTATTTTGAATATATGCTATTATACATTTTTTTTTCTATTCCTTGTCGGTGAATGAGATTTCGGTCTCCAATACTTTGTGCGGTTATGCGTAACTGTGTATGAGCGGCGATATATTTTTTTCTGATTATTTGGTGAGAGTGGACCCATTATTTTATATTCTGTTTTTGAAGAGTGACGAGTGCGCGTGAACACCATTTATTTTTATTTGTGTGTTATATTTTTCTTGGTTTGATAGGGAAGGATCGTGAATGAGTGGGTTTTTTTTTTATTTTATTTGTATTTCGTTTATTCTGATGAGTGATATTGTATGGATGTGGATGATTTTGAGTGATTTAAGTTTGTCTATAAGAGCGGTTATCTGTAGTGCGTGAATGTAAAATCCTTCTTTTATTTGGTATTTTTTCTTTGATCCGCCAATAAATGATGAAGACCGGCAAAACGGGAGATCTCATGCCTCTGAGAAATATTTTGACCGTTTAAAAGAGAAAGAAGGAATTAAAATAAAAATAATTAATTTAGAATCACACCATCGTCTCGTTTTCCCATTGTCGGCCCTTATATTCTTTTTCTCCCATCGTTCCACAACTCGCGAAATTTCTTGAACAGAAGGGAAAAGCTTACAGTACGGTAAGTACATTATTATAATTCGGCTCGACGGACCGCACAGTACGTACTGTGCGAATTCCGGAATACTGCCAGTTACCAACACGGTCCAGTACTGAAACAAGCTTGGCTGCCAAGTGTTGTTAGGTAGTGCTGTCGCAGTATTGTCAAATCACCGGTCGTGTATTAGGTCGAATCTGGCAGCCAGTACTTCCAAGATAAAATATATGGTACTCAGCCGAGACTCGCTGAAGTACTGAGCGTAGACTAAACCACAACTTGTCTCATTTTCGGCAAACAAATTTCATGAGTACCAGCCTGACGTACGGCTGAGTACTGGGGTGATACTGTCACGACACTTGTGTTAAATACTTCCTGCGCAATGTGCTGACGTACGGCCGACGGTCGCGACAGTATTGGGCGGGTCTTATGATGACAATTGTCGTAGTACCTGCTAGAAAATCATTCTGGTTTCCACTCGACACACCGCACAGATCCTCGGCCATGCTGGGGCAATACGCGCTTAAGTAATGGTAAAGAATATTTTTGAAACACTGCCAAGAGTCGTCGAAGTACTGATCGTAGACTAAACCACAACTGGTCTCATTGTCGGCAAACAAATTTTATGAGTACCAGCCTGACACCCGGCTGAGTACTGAGGTGGCTCTGCCACAGCACTTGTCTTAAATACCGGTTTTACATTATAGCCATTGCACAGCCAACAGTCGTCAGAGTACTTGGCGTGTCTTGTGATGACAATTGTCACAATACTATTTTTGTCTGCCAAGTGTTGTGAGGCAGTCCTTTTACAGTACCGATTAACTACTGACCCCATACTGCGTCAGTTCTGGCGGTCAGTACTTCTAAGTTGACATACACGGCAGTCCGTCGAAAGTCGTTTAGATACTGGGGTTGGTCTGGGCCGAAACTTATCGTAACGTCGGCGAGCAAACTTCATCAGTATCAGCCTGATATTCGGCTGAGTACTGGCGTCATATTTTCCCGACACTTGCGTTTCGTACTGCCTGAACAACGGAACCATCGCACGCCTGACAGTTGTATCTGACAGACTATCGACCGTGTCTTAGATGAGACTTCTCATATCGTAACTATACATCCATTAAATTTGTCAGTTCTTGTATTTATGTATGGTTCTTTGATTGAAAAAAATTGTATTCAGATTCGTATAAAGTAACATCGAAATCCTTCACGTATCCAGTCTCTGATTGAAATTTAGTTGTGGTTTACATTTTGGTCTGCCATTTTCAAATTCTGCATATCGATACGCCATCTTGGACCCGTGACTTACTTTATGAATTTCGTATTCAGATTCGTTATCAGGGACTGCGAAAACCTATGGGTGTTGAGTTTCATCTAAATCGAAACGGTTTTTAATATCTGGTCCGCCATATTAGATTCGCCATTTTGAATCTCTCAATTTTGAGATCAGATTCGTAATCAGCGACCTCGAAAATACCGAGTGGCATATTTTTACTCAAATCCGTCTATATTTCTGTGATTGTTGTACTCGAAGCAGCCTTTATGAAAGTCTAGTATCAGAAATCCATATAGTCGGTTTGGTCTAGTGGTTAGCGTGTACGTCCTTAGGTAGATAGGTAGTTAGGTAGGTCGATAGGTCTTAGGTTCAAATCCCCACACATCACTTCTCAGGGAGCATCACGGAAAAATTGTAATTGTGAAGGAATCACTTTTTTTCTTTTTTTAATATTAATAAAATAATATTATCAATATAATTAATATCATAACATATTTTTATTATGTAATATATAAATTTAATAATAATATGAATATTAATATTCGATAATGTTCATATCAATTGTCCCGCCACTGGCACACTTCTGAAACTGGACCTCGGCTCCGTCTAATCAATGAACTCTTGCCCAAGCCTAGCGAAAAGCACTATACCGGTACTGTCAGTTAGTATTATGCTAATATTAGAAAACAAACTCTGGACCGGTGTTATCATTCCAGCGTTGCCCCAGCATTAAGTCAGTAATGATTCCGTACCTCCCCAGAACTAGTACCGACAACATTGGCAACTGTACTGCGCCAAGACATAGCCGGTTTGAAATTCGTACATGCGTGGGTATCGGATGATTTACGGGCATAATACTGGGACAGCTCTGAAATGATAACATTGGTCCAACGCTTGACCCGCTGTATCGGCGCGGTACTGGCTGGTGGTTCTGGCGAAGTGTTGTACCAGCATTGTACCAACATTGTACCAGCATTGGTCCAGTACCAGTACCAGTATTGGTCCAGAATTAATTAACAGTACGGAATAGGTACTATGAATTAACACTGGTCCAACATTCGCCATCATAGACTTAACCAGTACTGTCAATCAGTAACGTGTCGACAGTGGGAACAAGCGTAGGACCGGTGTTATCATTTCCGAGTTGCCCCAGCATTGAGACAAGTATAGATCCGTATGTCCCCAGAACTAGGCGCCAGTACCGGCAATCTTGGCAATGGTACTGTGCCAAGACACCGCCTGTTTGAGATTCGCACATGGGTCATTTCTTGGTTATGGCAACTAATCTTTTTTTTTCCGTGCACAGATAGAAATACCTGTGTGGGTCTCATGTATACGTCTGGAGTTTCATCGCGTCCGTATTTATATTTTCGACGAAAATCGACGCCACCGGGAATCGAACCCACGACCTATCGATACTCTGGACTAGAGGCTCGTACACTAACCACTAGACCATCGCACCGGTTTCATATCTGGCATTACCGTTGTACAATAAATAAATGAGAGATGTTTTCTGTATAATATCGTTTAATATTGTAATACTATCGATTACAAATAGTTGTATTTTTATGTATGTGACCCGCACAATTATTCATATATAAGGGAAACAGCATATATTTTCTCGGCGACTGCATCACTTATATTCAAAATCATAATTTTACAGTTGATTGATTTTATCGTAAATATTTTTGGGCGTTGCGTTTTTTTAACGCGCCACATTTTAAATTATAAAGTATGATGGCGTCTTTAAAAATGTTCACATTTTTTATACACTAATTTTCAAATAATATTAAATACATTTCCCCTTCCTTCCTTTAAATACGTTTAAGAGAACGCATAGAAAATCCTTCTATAATTAATTCCAGTATCATATTGAAAATAGTACGAAAAATTTACTAATTGTTCCTATATGAAAAGGGAATACTATCATACGTATACGTATAAGTAAAATTTCGGTTGGAAAGTTTAATATAGAAATAATGAGTATGGTACTAAAGGAAAATCGGAAAGATTACAATCAGAGTTGGAAATAATGCATTATTTTTTAAATGCATTATCGTTTTTTTTACCCATTACTTTAAAAATGCATAATGGAATTCGGAACCATTACCCATTACTTTATTAATGAATAATGGAACTCATATCCGTTATCCATTATTTTTTTATCAGTAATGTAACTCATATCCGTTGCCCATTACTTTTTTAATGAGTAATGGAACTCGTATCCATCACCCATTACTTTTTTAATGAGTAATGGAACTCACATTCATTACCCATTATTTTTTTAATGAGTAATGGAACTCATATCCGTTGCCCATTACTTTTTTAATGAGTAATGGAACTCGTATCCATCATCCATTACTTTTTTAATGAGTAATGGAACTCACATTCATTACCCATTATTTTTTTAATGAGTAATGGAACTCACATCCATCACCCATCACTTTTTTAATGAGTAATGGAACTCACTTCCGTCACCCATTACTTTTTTAGTGAGTAATGGAACTCGTATCCATCACCCATTACTTTTTTTAATGAATAATGGAACTCACATCCATCACCGTTTTTTAAAGTAATGGGTAATGAACGTGGTAATGGATATATGATAGTCCCATTACTTTAGAAAAATTTGCTTAATAAATAAATATATAAATAAATACATCGGAAAATCGGTTAAAAAGTTAATAAATAAGTAGATAAATAGCAAAATCGTTTGAAAAATTGAAAAATAAATGAATAAATATAATATCATTAGAAGTCTGCGGTTAAAACATGTCGCGATAGACGGGCGATCTCTCAGAGACGAACTATCCGGATACCTGAAAATCTTAGCAATAGTCCTTTGCGACCTGTTTCATTTCTAACTTTTGACTAACTTTTAACTAACTTCTAACTTTTGACTAACTTTTAACTAACTTCTAGCTTTTGACTAACTTTCGACTAACTTCTAACTTTTGACTAACTTCTAGCTTTTGACTAACTTTTGACTAACTTCTAACTTTTGACTAACTTTTGACTAACTTCTAACTTTTGACTAACTTCTAACTTTTGACTAACTTCTAACTTTCGACTAACTTCTAACTTTTGACTAATTTCGAACATTTGACTAACTTCTAACTTTTGACTAACTTTTGACTAACTTCTAACTTTTGACTAATTTCTAACATTTGACTAATTTTCAACTAACTTCTAACTTTTGACTGACTTTTGATTAACTTTTGACTAACTTCTAACTTTTGACTAATTTCTAACATTTGACTAATTTTCAACTAACTTCTAACTTTTGACCTTTGACTAACTTTTGTCTAACTACTAACTTCTTACTTTTGACTAACTGTTGACTAACTTCTAACTTTAGACTAACTTCTAACTTTTGACTAAGTACTAACTTTTGACTGACTTTTCAGTAACTTTCAACTTTTGACTAACTTTTGACTTTTAAAAGTTAGAAGTTAGTCAACAGTTAGTCAAAAGTAAGAAGTTAGTAGTTAGACAAAAGTTAATCAAAGGTCAAAAGTTAGAAGTTAGTTGAAAATTAGTCAAATGTTAGAAATTAGTCAAAAGTTAGAAGTTAGTCAAAAGTTAATCAAAAGCTAGTCAAAAGTTAGAAGTTAGTTGAAAATTAGTCAAATGTTAGAAATTAGTCAAAAGTTAGAAGTTAGTCAAATGTTCAAAATTAGTCAAAAGTTAGAAGTTAGTCAAAAGTTAGAAGTTAGTCAAAAGTTAGTCAAAAGCTAGAAGTTAGTCAAAAGTTAGTCAAAAGCTAGAAGTTAGTCAAATGTTCGAAATTAGTCAAAAGTTAGAAGTTAGTCGAAAGTTAGAAGTTAGTCAAAAGTTAGAAGTTAGTCAAAAGTTAGAAGTTAGTCAAAAGTTAGTCAAAAGTTAGAAGTTAGTCAAAAGTTAATCAAAAGCTAGAAGTTAGTCAAAAATTAGAAGTTAGTCGAAAGTTAGTCAAAAGCTAGAAGTTAGTTAAAAGTTAGTCAAAAGTTAGAAGTTAGTTAAAAGTTAGTCAAAAGTTAGAAATGAAACAGGTCGCAAAGGACTATTGCTAAGATTTTCAGGTATCCGGATAGTTCGTCTCTGAGAGATCGCCCGTCTATCGCGACATGTTTTAACCGCAGACTTCTAATGATATTATATTTATTCATTTATTTTTCAATTTTTCAAACGATTTCGCTATTTATCTACTTATTTATTAACTTTTTAAACGATTTTCCGATGTATTTATTTATATATTTATTTATTAAGCAAATTTTTCTAAAGTAATGGGACTATCATATATCCATTACCACGTTCATTACCCATTACTTTAAAAAACGGTGATGGATGTGAGTTCCATTATTCATTAAAAAAAGTAATGGGTGATGGATACGAGTTCCATTACTCACTAAAAAAGTAATGGGTGACGGAAGTGAGTTCCATTACTCATTAAAAAAGTGATGGGTGATGGATGTGAGTTCCATTACTCATTAAAAAAATAATGGGTAATGAATGTGAGTTCCATTACTCATTAAAAAAGTAATGGATGATGGATACGAGTTCCATTACTCATTAAAAAAGTAATGGGCAACGGATATGAGTTCCATTACTCATTAAAACAATAATGGGTAATGAATGTGAGTTCCATTACTCATTAAAAAAGTAATGGGTGATGGATACGAGTTCCATTACTCATTAAAAAAGTAATGGGCAACGGATATGAGTAACATTACTGATAAAAAAATAATGGGTAACGGATATGAGTTCCATTATTCATTAATAAAGTAATGGGTAATGGTTCCGAATTCCATTATGCATTTTTAAAGTAATGGGTAAAAAAAACGATAATGCATTTAAAAAATAATGCATTATTTCCAACTCTGATTGTAATCTTTCCGATTTTCCTTTAGTACCATACTCATTATTTCTATATTAAACTTTCCAACCGAAATTTTACTTATACGTATACGTATGATAGTATTCCCTTTTCATATAGGAACAATTAGTAAATTTTTCGTACTATTTTCAATATGATACTGGAATTAATTATAGAAGGATTTTCTATGCGTTCCCTTAAACGTATTTAAAGGAAGGAAGGGGAAATGTATTTAATATTATTTGAAAATTAGTGTATAAAAAAATGTGAACATTTTTAAAGACGCCATCATATTTTATAATTTAAAATGTGGCGCGTTAAAAAAACGCAACGCCCAAAAATATTTACGATAAAATCAATCAACTGTAAAATTATGATTTTGAATATAAGTGATGCAGTCGCCGAGAAAATATATGCTGTTTCCCTTATATATGAATAATTGTGCGGGTCACATACATAAAAATACAACTATTTGTAATCGATAGTATTACAATATTAAACGATATTATACAGAAAACATCTCTCATTTATTTATTGTACAACGGTAATGCCAGATATGAAACCGGTGCGATGGTCTAGTGGTTAGGGTACGAGCCTCTAGTCCAGAGTATCGATAGGTCGTGGGTTCGATTCCCGGTGGCGTCGATTTTCGTCGAAAATATAAATACGGACGCGATGAAGCTCCAGACGTATACATGAGACCCACACAGGTATTTCTATCTGTGCACGAAAAAAAAAGATTAGTTGCCATAACCAAGAAATGACCCATGTGCGAATCTCAAACAGGCGGTGTCTTGGCACAGTACCATTGCCAAGATTGACGGTACTGGCGCCTAGTTCTGGGGACATACGGATCTATATTTGTCTCAATGCTGGGGCAACTCGGAAATGATAACACCGGTCCTACGCTTGTTCCCACTGTCGACACGTTACTGATTGACAGTACTGGTTAAGTCTATGATGGCGAATGTTGGACCAGTGTTAATTCATAGTACCTATTCCGTACTGTTAATTAATTCTGGACCAATACTGGTACTGGTACTGGACCAATGCTGGTACAATGTTGGTACAATGCTGGTACAACACTTCGCCAGAACCACCAGCCAGTACCGCGCCGATACAGCGGGTCAAGCGTTGGACCAATGTTATCATTTCAGAGCTGTCCCAGTATTATGCCCGTAAATCATCCGATACCCACGCATGTACGAATTTCAAACCGGCTATGTCTTGGCGCAGTACAGTTGCCAATGTTGTCGGTACTAGTTCTGGGGAGGTACGGAATCATTACTGACTTAATGCTGGGGCAACGCTGGAATGATAACACCGGTCTAGAGTTTGTTTTCTAATATTAGCATAATACTAACTGACAGTACCGGTATAGTGCTTTTAGCTAGGCTTGGGCAAGAGTTCATTGATTAGACGGAGCCGAGGTCCAGTTTCAGAAGCGTGCCAGTGGCGGGACAATTGATATGAACATTATCGAATATTAATATTCATATTATTATTAAATTTATATATTACATAATAAAAATATGTTATGATATTAATTATATTGATAATATTATTTTATTAATATTAAAAAAAGAAAAAAAGTGATTCCTTCACAATTACAATTTTTCCGTGATGCTCCCTGAGAAGTGATGTGTGGGGATTTGAACCTAAGACCTATCGACCTACCTAACTACCTATCTACCTAAGGACGTACACGCTAACCACTAGACCAAACCGACTATATGGATTTCTGATACTAGACTTTCATAAAGGCTGCTTCGAGTACAACAATCACAGAAATATAGACGGATTTGAGTAAAAATATGCCACCCGGTATTTTCGAGGTCGCTGATTACGAATCTGATCTCAAAATTGAGAGATTCAAAATGGCGAATCCAATATGGCGGACCAGATATTAAAAACCGTTTCGATTTAGATGAAACTCAACACCTATAGGTTTTCGCAGTCCCTGATAACGAATCTGAATACGAAATTCATAAAGTAAGTCACGGGTCCAAGATGGCGTATCGATATGCAGAATTTGAAAATGGCAGACCAAAATGTAAACCACAACTAAATTTCAATCAGAGACTGGATACGTGAAGGATTTCGATATTACTTTATACGAATCTGAATACAATTTTTTTCAATCAAAGAACCATACATAAATACAAGAACTGACAAATTTAATGGATGTATAGTTACGATATGAGAAGTCTCATCTAAGACACGGTCGATAGTCTGTCAGATACAACTGTCAGGCGTGCGATGGTTCCGTTGTTCAGGCAGTACGAAACGCAAGTGTCGGGAAAATATGACGCCAGTACTCAGCCGAATATCAGGCTGATATTGATGAAGTTTGCTCGCCGACATTAAGATAAGTTTCGGCCCAGACCAACCCCAGTACCTAGACGACTTTCGACGGACTGCCGTCTATGTCAACTTAGAAGTACTGACCGCCAGAACTGACGCAGTATGGGGTCAGTAGTTAATCGGTACTGTAAAAGGACTGCCTCACAACACTTGGCAGACAAAAATAGTATTGTGACAATTGTCATCACAAGACACGCCAAGTACTCTGACGACTGTTGGCTGTGCAATGGCTATAATGTAAAACCGGTACTTAAGACAAGTGCTGTGGCAGAGCCACCTCAGTACTCAGCCGGGTGTCAGGCTGGTACTCATAAAATTTGTTTGCCGACAATGAGACCAGTTGTGGTTTAGTCTACGATCAGTACTTCGACGACTCTTGGCAGTGTTTCAAAAATATTTTTTACCATTACTTAAGCGCGTATTGCCCCAGCATGGCCGAGGATCTGTGCGGTGTGTCGAGTGGAAACCAGAATGATTTTCTAGCAGGTACTACGACAATTGTCATCATAAGACCCGCCCAATACTGTGGCGACCGTCGGCCGTACGTCAGCACATTGCGCAGGAAGTATTTAACACAAGTGTCGTGACAGTATCACCCCAGTACTCAGCCGTACGTCAGGCTGGTACTCATGATATTTGTTTGCCGAAAATGAGACAAGTTGTGGTTTAGTCTACGCTCAGTACTTCAGCGAGTCTCGGCTGAGTACCATATATTTTATCTTGGAAGTAGTGGCTGCCAGATTCGACCTAATACACGACCGGTGATTTGACAATACTGCGACAGCACTACCTAACAACACTTGGCAGCCAAGCTTGTTTCAGTACTGGACCGTGTTGGTAACTGGCAGTATTCCGGAATTCGCACAGTACGTACTGTGCGGTCCGTCGAGCCGAATTATAATAATGTACTTACCGTACACATGATAAGTGTGAACATAAGATACATTACGTACTCAAACGAATGTCGGCCGAGCGTTGACAATATTATTTAACCAGTTCCGAAGAAATGTGTTCGGGCCGCGTGATCCCAGTACTTTGACGACTCTCGGCAATGCGTCGACAATATTATACAGTCTGTATAAAACACAAATATCGGCAGTATAACCGCAGTACTCAGTCGCATATCAGGCTGATACTGGCGAAGTTTGCTCGCCGATCAAAACACTAACTTTAGCATAATCCACGCCCAGTACTCAAACGAATGTCGGCCAGGCATCGGCAATATTGTTTAGTCAGTGCTGTACATAAGTGCTGGGACAGTATGACCTCAGTAGCCTGATGACTCTCGGCCATGCATTGTCAATACTATGCAGCCTGTACAAAGCATGAGTGTCAGGGCAACATGACCCCAGTACTCAGACGCATTTCAGGTTGATACTAGCGATGTTTGCATGCCGAACATAAGACGAGCTTCGGCCTAGTCCACGCACAGCACCTACTTTCAACTAACTTCTAACTTTAGACTAACTTCTAACTTTTGACTAAGTACTAACTTTTGACTGACTTTTCAGTAACTTTCAACTTTTGACTAACTTTTGATTTTTAAAAGTTAGAAGTTAGTTAGTAGGTAGTCAAAAGTTGGTGAAAAGTCAGTAGTCAGTCAAAAGCTAGAAGTTAGTTGAAAGCAGAGTTGTGAAATTTGTAATGTGAAAATAATGCATAATTTTTTATGAAAAAAATTGATAACGGAACTCGAATCCACTACTCATTACTTTATTAATGAGTAATGGAGCAGAGGTCCATCGCCCATTACTTTATTAGTGAGTAATGGAGCAGAGGCCCATCACCTATTACTTTTTGCTTTCTCATAGAGGAAGCTTTGTATTCATGAAAAAAAAAATTTTCGAGATATTCATGTCAGTACACTCAGAATGCCCACATGGAAAAAAAGTATATTGAAAAATATATTTTTGTATGTATAAAAAATATATGTCGAATATATTTTTGGTATATGTATATGTACTTCGAATATATTCGAACTGTACACTACTTGTACAGGAAATATATTCAAAATGTATTCGCCACACCTAAGTTTTCGAACAGAAAGTATACTCGAAAAATATATTTAATGTATATTTCAGATATATATGTCGGATATTCGACCTATGTATCAGATGTAGCTCCGAATGTATTCAATGTATGTTTTAGATATATATGGAGTATATTCCATGTATACGTCAGATGCAGTTCCGAATGTATTCATTGTATATTTAAGATATATATGTGGTATATTCTTCGTACACGTCAGATGTAACTCGAAATGCATTCAATACATAAGTTAGATATATGTGTCGTATATACAATGTATACGTCAGATGCAGTTCCGAATGTATTCATTATATATTCAAGATATATATGTAGTATATTCTTTGTATACGTCAGATGTAAATCGGAATGCATTCAATACATAAGTTAGATATATGTGTCGTATATATAATGTATACGTCAGTTTTTGGAATTTTTAAATTGGGGCCAAAACAGTTTTTTTGATTCATAAAAAAAATTTTTTTTTTTTAATTTCAAGAAATTTCGGAGTGTTTTTTTTTAACACATAGAGCAAAAAAAAATTATTGAGTAAATTGGAAAGGGTCAGCGTTGAAGGCTTAGTGACTTGGCCAAGAATACCTCATATATTTTCGGTATACTCCGAAGTATATCAAACATATATTCCAGATATACTCCGAAGTATATCAAACATATATTCCAGATGTACTCTGAAGTATATGAAACATGAATTCCGATAGTGATGCGGCTTGAGACGAGATTATCTTGAATCTCGCTCGTTTTTTCTTGCGTTTGTCGTTTATCTGAAGTTCTCGTCTCGAGCTTGCGGTATGAAAAAAAAATCAGTCTCGCTCGATCTTGCTTAAAATAACAAGCGAGATCGAGCGAGATCTTGAAACTTATGACAGCTAAACTGTCAACAAAATAGAGGCTATGTTATATGGTTCTGAATGCGACAACATCGCATGATACGATAGGATATGCTCCGTTAGGCTCTGCCACCGACCACGAAAATGAAATTGTGTGCCTAACAGCTTTCCAAAATGTCGGCATAGAAGTATGGTCAAAGAATATGGATGTACATAGAAATGCAGATTCTATGCTCCTCCTGAAGCTGCACAGAAACTGGAGTACCACGCATTTTCGTCATTTTTGGTGCGTACTCCAGTTTCTGATGCGCAGCTTCAGGCGAAGCATAGGATCTGCACTTCTATGTACATCCATATTCTTTGGTATGGTGTAGGCTTCCAAGGGCTTTAAACGTTGATTGTCTAGTGTAAACGGACTACACCGAGCGAAAAAGTTCCGTTGAATCACGGAAACCTTCACCAATGAAATCAAATACGTATGAGAACGACGTTCTGATACGTATTTAATTTCATTGGCGAAGATATAGTCTCCTTAGATTCCAAGGTTCAAGTCGAGTTTGAATACGACAACTACGTAAAAATGGATTTCAGTCTCGAATTACACGAGGACTACGGATGACTTCGGATTGTTCTGAAATTCTGGATATCATCGTAGACATCGTAGACATGGAATCATCCTTGAAAACTGACTTAGACCTCAAAAGGTGTCCTGTACATGATGAGGTCTACCTAAAAACCGATCTAAACGTCTATCATTAAGAAACCATCATCCTGGAACCTCAAAAAGTTAGCGTAGTTCTACGAAGTGAAAAAACTTTCTTTAATATTGAACAAAAAACGTGGCCTTCATCTTTAATGTAGCGGTGGATGTACTCCAATGATTTAATAATTTAATTGATTTATGGCTAGAATAACAGCACCAGATATTTAATATAAATAATTTCACAATTTACTCTATTCTTCTCAGCGTTATCCATTTTCAGAAACATTAATATCATTGGAAATAATTTAAAAATAGAGAAGATAATAGGGACATAATGAAAAACAATATCCAGCTGTCAAGACGAGATTTCGAGCGAAATTCAAGACGAGAACGAGAGAAAAATCTTGCTATGTCGATAATCTCGAATTGAAATGACAATCAAGCTGTCAAATTCCGAGTCTTAGTCTTGATCTCGACAATTTCTCGCTCATCTCGCTCGTCCGCATCACTAAATTCCAAGTATATATTCTAGTAAGTTGAACATATATTCGAAATATATTCCGGAATGTAAAGTACATATATTTCAGATACATACCAGGTATACTTCGATGACATGAAACTCATATTCAAAATGTATGTAGAATGTATTTGTTATATATTTGGAATGTAATTAGCAGTATACTTTCGAATATATTTCTAGCTACATTTAAAAATACATGAAAACTATATTCGTTGTACACGTCGACTGTACTTATTACAGATATCGAATATATTTATTCATATACTTTGCATATAATTCAACGTACATTCAAAAATATATTCGACACATACAATTTTTCGAACAAAATATATTTTATATATTTTTAATATATTTTTCAATATATTTAAAATATACTTTATTTCCATGTGGGTGGGCCAAAACGTCGAGAAAAGTGATTTAGAAAAAATATCTGTATGTGTGTGTGTGTGTGATCGAAAAATGTAAACCTTTATAACTCGGGAATGCCTTGGATATCAAGCTGAAATTTGGACTATAGAGAGAGGGATCAAGCCTCATCGTTCATACAGATTTTTGTTAAAATCCACTTCACCGTTAAATTATTAGGCGTTTTCTAATTTTTTGAAAAATGTCTGTTTACGCGATAACTCTTTCAATTTTCGAGATATCGATCTTAAAATTGGTATGAATGTGAGCTTTCATACGCCGGTGATCGCTATTGAATTTGGTTTAGATCGGTTGAACCGTTAAAATTTTATGATGTTTTGAATTTTTAAAAAAATTGACATTATCGCTTTATTGCAACTTTTGCAAAACTTAAGATAGCGAGCTCAAATTTTGTATATAAATGAAACAATATTCAGCCATTATATATGTATAATTTAGTGACGAACGGTATGAAATTTTTGATTTTATGGAATGTTGAATTATTTTAATAACGTAATAACGAAATAGAAAAAGCGAATCCACGGCATGTATATTTATCTAATTAAAACAAGGATACAAAGTAGAACCTTGCACATTGCTTCCTCATTATTTTTCGCGTTTTACAAAGCTTCCTCTACAAGGAAGCCAAAAATTGAATAACATACTTCCTCATAGAGGTAGCTTTGTAAAACGTGAAAAATAATGAAGAACCAATGTGCAAGGTTCTACTTTGCATCCTTTTTAATGAGTAATGGAACTCACATCCATCTCCCATTATTTTTTTTAATCAGTATCGGAACTCACATCGTACACCCATTTTTTTAAATAGATAACTATACTCATATTCATCACCGATTTTTAAAGTAATGGTTATTGTCCGATTACTTTAGAAACTTTTGCTAAAAAAAACTACAAAACGTAAAAAAAAAATAAATTGAAAAAACGTTTAAAAAATTAATGAATAACTATATGAATAGGAAAATCGTTAAAGAATTGACGAATAAGTAGATAAATCGATAAATCGATCCATAAATTGTAAATAACGGATACAAGTCGGCCATATTGAATCCTACATTTAAAAAATTGAAAAATAATGAGGAAGCAATGTGCAAGGTTCTACTTTGCAGTTTTTTTTTAATTAGATAAATAAACATGTTGTGAATTCGCTTTTTCTATTTCGTTATTCCGTTATTTCGTTATTATTAGAGCGTTTTAGAAAGTAAATGTGATAACGTATATTATTAAAAATAATTCAACATTCCATAAAATCACAAATTTCATACCGTTTGTCACTAAATTATACATATATAATGGCTGAATATTGTTTCATTTATATACAAAATTTGAGCTCGCTATTTCAAGTTTTGCAAAAGTTACAATAGAGCGATAATATCAATTTTTTTTAAATTCAAAATTCCATAAAATCAGAACCACTTTACCGATTCGAGCCAAATTCAATACCAAACAGCATTGAGTGCACCTACTCTTATAACCAACTATTTAGCAAAATAGACTAAATTTTACGAAAGTTAGAGCGACCACGTCCTTTTTTTAAAAAAATTCAAAACGGCATAAAATCGAAATTTTTGCACAGATTTTGTCGAAAATTGCTACAGTTGAAGAGGGTCTGCTGCTACACTAGTGTGCCGAATTTGAGCGCGATATACAAAACCGTTCTTGAGTTATCGGCGTTCAAATTTGCGGAGTTGTATACTTACACACACACACACATACATACATACATGCGGACATTTTTTCTAGATCACTTTTCTGGACGTTTTGGACTATTCTAAGTGTCCTGATATAAAAATTTCGAAAAAAAATTTTCCATAAAAACATAGCTTCCTCTATGAGGAAGCAAAAAGTATTGAGTAACGGATATGAGTTCCATTACTCATTAAAAAAGTAATGGGTGATGGACCTCTGCTGCATTACCTACTCACTAATAAAGTAATGGGTGATAGACCTCTGCTCCATTACTCATTAATAAAGTAATGGGTAATGGTTCCGAATTCCATTATGCATTTTTAAAGTAATGGGTAAAAAAAATGATAATGCATTAAAAAAATAATGCGTTTTCCCAATTCTGGTTGAAAGTTAGTCAAAAGTTAGAAGTTAGTTGAAAATCAGTCAAATGTTGGAAATTAGTCAAAAGTTAGAAGTTAGATGAAAAGTTAGTCAAAAGTTAGTAAAAAGTTAGTCAAAGTTAGTCAAAGTTAGTCAAAGTTAGTCAAAGTTAGTCAAAGGTAGTCAAAAGTTAGTAAAAAATTAGTCAAAAGTTAGTCAAAAGTTAGAAGTTAGTCAAAAGTTAGTCAAGAGTTAGAAGTTAGTCAAAAGTTAGTCAAAAGTTAGTCAAAAGTTAGTCAAAAGTTAGTCAAAAGTTAGTCAAAAGTTAGAAGTTAGTCAAAAGTTAGAAGTTAGTCAAAAGTTAGTTAAAAGTTAGAAGTCAGTCAAAAGTTAGTCAAAAATTAGAAGTTAGTCAAAAGCTAGAAGTTAGTTAAAAGTTAGTCAAAAGTTAGAAATGAAACAGGTCGCAAAGGACTATTGCTAAGATTTTCAGGTATCCGGATAGTTCGTCTCTGAAAGATCGCCCGTCTGTCTATCGCGACCTGTTTTAACCGCAGACTTCTAATGATATTATATTTATTCATTTATTTTTAAATTTTTCGAACGTTTTTGCTATTTATCTACTTATTTATTAACTTTTTGAACAATTTTCCGATGTATTTATTTATATATTTATTTATTAAGCAAATTTTTCTAAAGTAATGGGACTATCATATATCCATTACCACGTTCATTACACATTACTTTAAAAAACGGTGATGGATGTGAGATCCATTACTCATTAAAAAAGTAATGGATAATGGATGTGAGTGCCATTACTCATTAAACAATTAATGGGTGATGGATCCCTGCTCCATTACTCATTAAAAAAGTAATGGGTGATGGATCCCTGCTCCATTAATCATTAAAAAAGTAATGGGTGATGGATCCCTGCACCATTACTCATTAAAAAAGTAATGGGTGATGGATCCCTGCTCCATTACTCATTAATAAAGTAATGTGGGATGGATCTCTGCTCCACTACGCATTAATAAAGTCATGCATAGTGGATGTGAGTTTTTCGTAAAAAATAATGCATTATTTTCACATTAAAAATTTCACAACTCTGATTACAATACACATTGTGAAAGCTTCCTACGTGTATAGGAACAACTTTGATAAAGCCCTTGTTTCACCACGGTACGCAAGTTATAGTAATTAACAACAGAAACCCGTGTAGCTACACACAGACTTTTCTTTCCATGCAGAAGATGGCTACACTAAAGAAAAATGTTGTACACTAGAGCTGTATCGACAAAATTTTTCTTTCGCATAGACTCTTGCATACAGCGTAAGAGATGTTTATGCTAAAGAAAAATCTTGGATACTAAAGTTGTATCATAGAGTACATGCTAAAGAAAAATCTTGTACGCTAGAGCTGTATCAAAGAGTTTCCATAAAGAAAAATCTTGTATGCTAGAGCCGTATCAAGATGTCCATACTACAGCTGTATTGACTAACTTTACACAATGTTTATTTGCTGTATTGCTGAAAGAATATTTTTTATTATGAATAGTGGAGTAATAATTTGTAAGTACAATATTCATTAGGAAACCTTTTTCTTAACTCATGTGATTGCAACACTCGACCTTGGCTCATGCTGCAAATTCACATTTATCAGAAAAAGTTTCACCGTACTGGTATTGTAACATACCATGATGAAGATTTGAATAATGATTATTATAATAAAACGGAATTTAAAGCGAAAATATAAGAATTATATAAAGCTATCAAATAAATAAACTGTCACATTTGCTGTGTGTTTACTGGGAGTGTCCACTTCGCACGTCCGCAACAGTATTCGCACAGCATTTGAAATACCGGTACAACAAATGATTTACCTGACCCAGTCATAAAAAAGAAAGAATATATTGTTAAATCTATATTAACACGAATATCAAGGGGTCAATAAAATTGCTTGTTTCTTCCTAAACAAAATAGACTATATTTTGTGCAGAAAATGTGTGAAAACCAAATGATGGAAGCAAAAAGCTTTTCTTTTTATTAGCATTTCAGATAAGAAATTTGATAAAACTATCTTCACAACATGCGGGCCTGAATAAATATAAATTATATTATAATTTACACAATATGGTAATCGACAATTATTCCAGACGACGTTTAAGGGGTCACATCTAGTCAGAATTGTCGAAAAAATCGATTTTTCGTTTTCGACGAATTCTTACAGTATAACCTTTCAAAAATACTCCCTGAAAATTTCAAGTCGATCTATTCAAAATTGAGGGAGTTACAGCCGTTTTTACAGTTACGTTCTGCGAGCCGCGCGACGCAGGTATCACGGAGCAGGTGCGCGAAAAGCTCCGAAAAGCGGCGGTCCATTACATACAAAGAGAACTCATATTGACAACAAAGGACCCAAATTTAGGGTGGTGGTGGTTATAACCACGAGAGGTATATATATTCGAAATCGAAAACCGTCACAGTACAGCAGTTGACTTCGAAGCGCTCACTACGTTCGGTTCAGCGCTAACTACGTTCTTCCAATATTTGAAGTTAAAAAAAATGAATCGTGCGGAAGGCTCGAGGGTTTAATCAGTAAAATGTGCGAGGCTTGGCGGGACAAAACCGATACTGCCGAGTACGCGGAATGGTATGAAGAACACGAATCTGTGTGCTCAGCAAACCACAAAGGATCTTCCGGAAAAATGGAGGTTAACGGTATTGTTGAAATGTATAAACGTTCAGAAGAAAAATACGGCCTACAGTACGTTAATTATATCGGCGACGGTGATTCCAAAACATTCACCGCTATTCTAAATGCCTCTCCTTACAAAGAAATTACTGTAACAAAAAAGGAATGCATTGGCTATGTCCAAAAGCGAATGGGACATAGATTGCGCGAATGTGTAAAAAAAAATAAAGGACTTGGCAGCAGAAACAAGCTAACCGGGTAAATGATTGACAAATTAACGGTATATTACGGTTTAGCTATTCGTCGTAACACAGATTCGGTGGAAAATATGAAAAAAAAAACGATATAGGCAAGTTCGATCATTATAGTTCAACCGATGATCATCCGCATGACAAAAACTGTCCGCCCAGAAATGAGTCTTGGTGCTTTTGGCAACGCGCTTCCGCGAACGGAAGACTTGCCTCTTATCAACACGAGTATACACAGCTCTACCAGGCAATGTTTTGGAAACAATAAAACCAATCTACACAGAACTCTCCAACGAAAACTTACTGGAAAGATGTAAAGGTGGTTTTACTCAAATCAATATCGAAAGCTACAATCAACTCATATGGAAAATAAGTCGGAACATTTTACCGAGTGGGTTAGTTGTGGTAAACATAGCTGCCCATGTACCTGCATGTATGTTCAACGAAGGATGTGCTTCACTTTTGTCAATGCTGCAAGCAATGGGAGTAAGCTGCGGCCGAAATTGTCACGCGTACGTGACGGAAGAAGACGAAACTCGCGTGGACACGGCTGAGCACCGCGCTCAATCTAACACTCGTGAAGTAAGATTATCGCAAAGACAGCACCAAATTGGAATTTTAGAGGCAGCTACGCCTGCAGAAGGATTGTTGTATGGGCCAGGCATCGATGATTCAATTTAGAGGTAACAAATTACACTTTATCTCCCGCGCAGAAAAAACAGTCCCGGATGGAGTCCGGGCGGAAGTCCCGGACTTCCGCCGGGACTCCATCCGGGATCCCGAAAGCCCTCCCGGACTTCCGCCCGGACTCCTTCCGGGACACCATCTCTAGAATCTCGGCGGGATTCTAGAGATAAAAAGCTAAAAAGAGTGTGAAATTTATTTCACATTTGAATTAGCTACATTTTTCCAAAATGAAAATATTTTTAGCCCAAATTTAAGCAACTGCAAAAATTCTCAAACATCTCGTATCAAATATAACGGTTTTCGATATCAGAGCCAGAATAGACCGAGACTTGATTCTATTTTTTTCAGTTTGTTGCGCCCCCAAATTCAGAGGCTGGTATCTCCGAAGCTATAAGAGCTACACGAATGAAACTTTGGGGTCATAACATCTCCGGACGATTGTCTGTAATATAAGATCACCTTTAACCCAGTGGGACGCTTAGTGATGTTGCGCCCCAAATTTTCACTGAAATTCTATTTTTTAAATATTCGAAAATAATTCGAATGATAATTATTTTCGCATATTAAAATCCAGCAGTCGAACGATTCTGTACGAACGTGCCTGCTGACTCAGGTCTGAGTCAGTATCGAAGGATCGCGAGCAATAAATGCATACGCACCGATTTTGGGTGAATGGCTGGAAATCACGGTAATTCATGTCAGTCTTAACGGAATATTCGAAGCGAACAGTTGAGCTCGAGTTAGAGACTCGAACAATTATAAGAACCCTTGTAATTTCAAGCAATAATTTGTGTTAACAAATATTTTAATTTAATAAATATCTTTTTAATTGGCAATCGCGTGGATTCTAATTCCTTAACCGGTAAAGATACCTTTATATTAAAATTCCCTTTTCACGTCGACTTGATCACTCGTCGCCTTTCGAGCAAAATATAAATTAAAAAAAAAAAAACATGTTTATAATATGGAATGACATTCAAACCTGTGAAAACTGAAAATAATTCACTATAACTATACCGTCGGTAGAACATTATTATATGAAGTATTTTTTTGCGGTTCAGCCACTTTTTTTCGGGCATCTCAGATCTGCCGCATAATTGGTCATATCAAAGTACCTCTAAAAGGCACTCGATGTGCATTTTTCCAGATTTTTTAATACAATAATTTTTTTTAAACCCCATTTTTTTTAAGTGAAAATATCTCGGGAACTTGAAGTTAGTGAAAAAAATGTTTTCACATAAAATTTGTAGTTTTGTGTTAACGTTTGAATAGAATATTCAAAATAATTGTCACGTTCTGATAACACCGTTTTTTTACCGAAAAACGGGGGTTATTTTTATAAATTCAAAAACGGATATTTCTTTTGGGCTGAGAAAATTACAGAGTATTCCATGCACTGTAAAAAATATTCACGTTTTTCCGATACAAACGCGTATGAATTTTATAAAACTCGTTATAGGAAATCGAAATTAATATGTTTGCATAGTAAATTTAATACAGACAAATGAATTTCGATAATCCAATGATTGGAAATTACAACACATAATTATCAAATCATTAATTACTAAATTAGTACAGGAAAATCAATATATATTTTTGGAATTTTCGTACCCGATTTGAAATTTAATATACATTGTCGCATTGAATGTAAGATCAAAATTACGCAAATTTCAGTTACTGATATTGAAAGACACCAAGACACCTTTTTGCAAAATATTCGTGTTCTTGCGACACAAAAGTGTGAGAAATTTACAAAACTCGTTGTAGGAAATAAACATTAATATAGTTGCATAGTAAATTTAGTATGTGTCTATGAATTTTACCAATCCGGTGATGTAAAATTACAACACATGGTTACTAAATCAATCATTAATAAAATAGTACATGAAAATCAACATATATTTTTGGAATTTTAGTGACTGATTTGAAATTTAATACACATTTTCCAATAACGAAAAAACCCGCTAACATTTATCATTTAGCATCGACTTCTGATAAGTTACTCGAGATTTTCAAAAACGATTTCTTTTAAACACTGGAGCATTTCGCGCTTCTATTGCGGCAAATTTATGTTTGAATTATGTTTGCTGCTATACCTTCATAGGTCTGTGGATATACTTTTTTCGAAAATCCGGATACCTGAGCCTCTTCGTGAGAAAAAGATTCCGTTCATCCAAAAATTATGTTCACTTGAAAATATTTCCAACCCACTTCGCGCTCTGAATGCAATCAATTGAATATTTTGTTATGTCAATTATAAGTATGCTTGAGGGAATAATAGTTGTACAACACTTATGCCATTTTGACATCCAAAATTACTAAGTCGTTGATAACGTAGTCGGTAGCGTGTGTGTGTTGTTAGGTACTTAGGTAGGCAGGTCGTAGGTTCAAACGGCAGTGTAAGCGAAAAATTTTCTGTGGCGAAAACCAATATCCAACAATTTCTGATGCAATTTTTCCATTTTGCAATTTTGTAAAGACATTCAGTGCACAAGAATGGTCAACGACAAGATCAAAAGTAAAAGTTTTAACTTGGCGTAGCTTTCAGACCAAACCGGTGAACCAATTTAAATGTTCGATGTCTTATTTTATCTGTCGAAGAGTACATTCTGTATTTAATATAGCGATGTTTGATGCAGTGAAAATTAGATTTACTGTAACCAATTGTTTAGTGAGTTTTTATTAGAGAGATTT
>OZ019979.1:12196922-12274979 GCA_963970395.1 Ephialtes manifestator
CAACGGTCCTCTACCCGCCGCTGAATACTATTCACCCGACACGATGAGCACGGGTGAATGCGAAAAATTTCACGGATGGTACGCCGAGCAAGTTCGGGAAAACAAAACGTTCAATTTTCACGAGGAAATCGTGAAATACTATAAAATAGATGTGGAAATTCTCCGTCGAGCTTGCCGCGAATTTCATAAAATATTTCTCGAGACGGGTAACGTTTGCCCCTTCACCGAGGCTGTGACGATAGCCTCCGCCTGCTCACTCGTGTACCGCCGCAACTTTCTTAGTCCTAAAACAATAGGTGTTACACCTGCCGGTGGGTATAGACGCTCGGGACCGCATTCGCAGCAAGCCGTCGACTGGCTCCTTTGGGTTGAACGAGAGGTAGGTCGGGATATAATCCAGCCGGCACGCGCCCGCGAGTACCGTTTACCCGAAGGACCACGCGTCGACGGTTATCTGGAGTACGATAATCGACGCATAGTGTACCAATAATCACGGCTGTTATTGGCACGGCTGCGTCACCTGTTTCCCGAACACTCGAGCACGTGGTGTAGCAATGGAAAATAGCAGCTTCGATGCACGGTTCACACGTACATTGGCAACAAGTGCGAAGATACGCTCTCACGGCTACGAGTTGGTAGAGATGTGGGAGTGTAAATTCGCGGAGATGCGTAAGAGTGATCCGAGCATCGGACCGTTTTTAAATAGCCACCCGCGACGCTTGACCGCGTGTCTAAACCCTCGCGACGGTTTTTATGGCGGTCGCACAGGTGAATCGGTGACGGCCTACAGCGTTTCACCCGGTGAGAAAATATCGTACATCGACATCTGCTCGCTCTACCCGTATATTTAAAAAACGGGGAAATTCCTCGTAGGCCACCCAACTATATACGTGGGTTCAGAGTGCGACGCTCTATTTAACGGCTCGTACGAGTCGATAGGTAGAACGATCAATGGCATGATTAAATGTACGATACTTCCGCCGCGTGACCTGTTCCATCCCGTACTGCCTGTACGAGCTCGCGGAAAATTGCTTTTTGGTCTTTGCCGCAAATGTACGGAACTCGAGGTACAAGAAGATTGTCCGCACGACGACCCGAACGATCGTTGCTTGACGGGTACGTGGGTAACAGACGAGGTGTGTAAGGCAATAGAAGTCGGCTACATGATAATTAAAATCGAAAACATCTGGGCGTATAAAACGACTCAATATAATCCCGAGACACGCGAAGGTGGACGTTTGCGGCCTATGTTGATACGTTTTTAAAAATCAAGCAGGAGGCAAGCGGTCCGCTGCAAGATTGTGTGGATAAGGCGCCTTACGAAAAATATTTTAACGATTACGCTCAAGCCGAAGATATCGCTTTAGACATCGAGAAGCTCCAGAAAAATCCTGGTCTACGTTCGGTGGCTAAACTTTGCCTCAACTCGTTTTGGGGAAAGTTTGGTCAACGGGATAACCTCACGCGCACAGAAATCGTAACAGACCGGGAGAAATTACTGGCACTGCTTTACGACAACGAAAAGGAGGTAAATAGACTGCTTCTGGTAAACGACGACATTATGTATGGTAATTGGCAATCGCGGGCCGAGGCAGTTGTAGCTAATCCCCTCATCAATGTAGTTATAGCGGCATTCACTACAGCTCTGGCTCGCCTGAAACTATATAGTTATCTTGAGCGTTTAGATCGCCGTAATCGTAACGTAATCACTCGCACGGTTTCCAAAACCTGCCGTGTTGTATGTCGCAAACGGCGACACATAAAACACGATCTTTCGCTGCCGTTTGGGTTCAAATTAGGTTAAATCCGAAACAGCAATAGCTTTTAACACTTTATTATTATTATTATTATTATTGTGTATTTTTTTGTTTCTTAAAATGCCCGACCGGCCCCGTAGGGCTCCGACTCACCTACAGGACGGGCGGGTTAATAAAAATCATTCTGCCTGACTGCTCCTCCAACCCGGAGGTAAGCAGTCAGGTCAGTCCAGAATCGTGTGACCTAAGTAGACGGAGCGAACCCAGAATGACCGCCTTCTGCATTCGACCCGCATGTGAGTCGGCTTTCTGCCGACAGACGGGGATCATCTTAATGTTCGTGACAAACGACGGCTTCATTCCGCCGAGAACGCCGATTATGAGGACCACCAGCTTAACCGTGTACCCTCGGTATAGCCCGCGTAGTTCGAAAAGGAGATCCTGATATTTTGTCCGCTCGTCGTCTTCTTTAGTAGCGATGTTAGACTCGCCCAGAGCCGAGAACTCGATGACAAAGATCGTATGTATCTCGTGGTCGAAGACGACAATGTCAGGTTTATTGGCTGTTATTTGCCTGACAGTGGGAAATTAATAGTTCCAGTAAATACGGCACTTCTCATTTCCCACGACGGACTCAATATCTCCAGGGGCGTAGGGCAGCAGTGGCGTCTCGTCTACCCCGTAAGAGTGTCGAAGGTGGTAGTACAACACTCTTAGGGCCGCATTATGGCGATGGATATAGCCAGAGACCTCATTGTTGGGACATGCAGATAGTATGTGCATGAGTGTCTCTGGCGATCGTTTGCAGGCCCTGCACCGTGTGTCAGGGACCTGCATACCCATCACCTGGCTCTGGTAGACGAGCGTGTTAATTACACCATCCTGGCAGGCAATGATGAATCCCTCGGTCTCAGACATCAGACCGGCTGATTGCAAGAATGTAAAAGTCAGCCGAGCAGACAAGTCCATGCTGTCGATGTGCCGAAAAAAACACTCCATGCATGGCCTTGCCCACGTGCCGCTCGAGCAGGGTATTATGCTCGGCGGCTCTGATGGTGCTCCTACGCCGGGTCGGTTCCAGGTCGATGATGGAATTAATCGACCTTCTGCCGCCCCGACCAACACGAAATTCCAAATCGAGGTTTTCTGCCGCCTTCTCTGTCGCCCTGTATAAAAACGCCCCAACCCCCGTCCTTTCATGATCATTCACGAAGGACAGGAGAGGATTCGCACTTCCGATTACGTCGCAAGCTACACCGAGGACCAAACGATCATGCAGGCACTCCAATCCAAGTAGGCCCCTTCCACCCATGTGACGCGGGAGGTATATACGGGGCACGGAAGATCTTGGATGAAGACTCCTATGGATGTTCATCATCTTGCGTGTGCTGGCGTCGAGTTCACGCAGCTCGTCTCGCCTCCATTTCACTACCCCGAAAGAGTAGAGAAGGACTGGGACGGCAAGCATGTTGGTAGCAGCGATCTTGTTCCGCCCAGACAATTCGGAACTCCAAATTTGCCTAAGCCGCTGCCTATACCTGCCGCGGAGAGTCTCCTTGACTGCCGCAGCGTCCTGTAATGGATTCTGCGACACTCCGAGGTATTGATAAGACTCTCCGGCGTTAAGGTTCTTAATGACGCTCCCGTCCACGAGCTGCGCATCCTCCGCAAGACGCCCAGATCTTCCGCGTACTAAATGGACCACTGCGCATTTGTCCAATCCGAAGGCCATGCCAATATCTCGCGAGTAGGTATCCACTACGGCGAGTGCGAGGTTGAGATCGCTCTCACCGGAGGCGTAGAGCTTCAGATCATCCACATAAAAAAGGTGGGTGATCTTGTGCTTCCGGTTGCCGACAGGTCCACACCTGTACCCGCGAGTTTGGCGCTGGGCGAGAGATTATTATTATTATTATTATTATTACGTTTCGTAAAATGCCCGACCGGCCCCGTAGGGCTCCGACTCACCCACAGGACGGGCGGGTTAATAAAAATCATTCTGCCTGACTGCTCCTCCAACCCGGAGGTAAGCAGTCAGGTCAGTCCAGAATCGTGTGACCTAAGTAGACGGAGCGAACCCAGAATGACCGCCTTCTGCATTCGACGCGCAAGTGAGTCGGCTTTCTGCCGACAGGCGGGGATGATCTTAAGGTTCGTGACAAACGACGGCTTCATTCCGCCGAGAACGCCGATTATGAGTACCACCAGCTTGACCGTGTACCCTCGGTATAGCCCGCGAAGCTCGAAAAGGAGATCCTGATATTTCGTCCGCTTGTCGTCTTCTTTAGTAGCGATGTTAGACTCGCCCGGAGCCGAGAACTCGATGACAAAGATTGCATGTATCTCGTAGTCGAAGACGACAATGTCAGGTTTATTGGCTGTTATTTGCCTGACAGTGGGAAATGAATAGTTCCAGTAAATACGGCACTTCTCATTTCCCACGACGGACTCAATATCTCCAGGGGCGTAGGGCAGCAGTGGCGTCTCGTCTACCCCGTAAGAGTGTCGAAGGTGGTAGTACAACACTCTTAGGGCCGCATTATGGCGATGGATATAGCCAGAGACCGCATTGTTGGGACATGCAGATAGTATGTGCATGAGTGTCTCTGGCGATCGTTTGCAGGCCCTGCACCGTGTGTCAGGGACCTGCATACCCATCACCTGGCTCTGGTAGACGAGCGTGTTAATTACACCATCCTGGCAGGCAATGATGAATCCCTCGGTCTCAGACATCAGACCGGCTGATTGCAAGAATGTAAAAGTCAGCCGAGCAGACAAGTCCATGCTGTCGATGTGCCGAAAAAACACTCCGTGCATGGCCTTGCCCACGTGCCGCTCGAGCAGGGTATTATGCTCGGCGGCTCTGATGGTGCTCCTACGCCGGGTCGGTTCCAGGTCGATGATGGAATTAATCGACCTTCTGCCGCCCCGACCAACACGAAATTCCAAACCGAGGTTTTCTGCCGCCTTCTCTGTCGCCCTGTATAAAAACGCCCCAACCCCCGTCCTTTCATGATCATTCACGAAGGACAGGAGAGGATTCGCACTTCCGATTACGTCGCAAGCTACACCGAGGACCAAACGATCATGCAGGCACTCCAATCCAAGTAGGCCCCTTCCACCCATGTGACGCGGGAGGTATATACGGGGCACGGAAGATCTTGGATGAAGACTCCTATGGATGTTCATCATCTTGCGTGTGCTGGCGTCGAGTTCACGCAGCTCGTCTCGCCTCCATTTCACTACCCCGAAAGAGTAGAGAAGGACTGGGACGGCAAGCATGTTGGTAGCAGCGATCTTGTTCCGCCCAGACAATTCGGAACTCCAAATTTGCCTAAGCCGCTGCCTATACCTGCCGCGGAGAGTCTCCTTGACTGCCGCAGCGTCCTGTAATGGATTCTGCGACACTCCGAGGTATTGATAAGACTCTCCGGCGTTAAGGTTCTTAATGACGCTCCCGTCCACGAGCTGCGCATCATCCGCAAGACGCCCAGATCTTCCGCGTACTAAATGGACCACTGCGCATTTGTCCAATCCGAAGGCCATGCCAATATCTCGCGAGTAGGTATCCACTACGGCGAGTGCGAGGTTGAGATCGCTCTCACCGGAGGCGTAGAGCTTCAGATCATCCACATAAAAAAGGTGGGTGATCTTGTGCCTCCGGTTGCCGACAGGTCCACACCTGTACCCGCGAGTTTGGCGCAGGGCGAGAGATAGCGGCAATAGTGAGATGCAAAATAGGAGTGGGCTTAAGGAGTCTCCTTGAAAGACCCCCCTCCTGTACTGAACCAACTCTGTGGACTGAGTTGCCCCACCGATGGAAATGGTGAAGCGAGTCCTCCAGAGCGGTAGTAGGTGTTCTATGCATCTCACTATGCGGGGATGTACCGCAAGGCACTCGAGGAGCCTCACAACGAGCTGATGCGACGTTGTGTCAAATGCCTTGCGGTAATCGATCCATGCCATGGACAGGTTGCGTTTGTATTGGACTGAGTCCTGTGTGACGGATCGATCTATCAACAGATTTTCTTTGCAACCTGCCACGCCCCGCTTACAGCCGCTTTGCTCGTAAATCTCTCGCCATACTGGATCCCCTGTCTCAAGTATTCGCTCATTCAAGATCTTCGTGAATATTTTGTAACATACGTTGAGACAGGTGATCGGCCGATAGTTTTTCGGATCGGATAAATCCCCTTTCTTCGGGATCAGCACAGTGCGCCCCTCCACCAGCCAACTCGGAATAGGCATCTCCCCGTCCAAAAACGAGGTGAAAATCCGGGCCAGATATCGGTGTGTTGAAGAAAATTTCTTCCACCAAAAGCTGTTAATTCGATCTGGTCCGGGGGCAGAGAAGTTCTTCATGCCCAAGATTGCCTTATTGACTTCATCCTCGCTGACTGGTGGACACTCTCCTTGCCGTTGTTGAACGCGTTCACATAAGGCGGAGAAGAGCCCCAGGGCCGGAGTGTCCTGCTTGAACGAGGGTTCCTGTCCATATAACTCTTTCCAGTAAGCTTCGACCTCCTGTATCGACGGAACCTTGTCCGGCGGTCGCGTTTTCTGTTGGAATAAGCGTGAGGGAGTGTGGCGAAAAAGATGGTTGTCTCGCCACCGTATCAAACGCTTCTCTAGGGACTTCTTAATCTCCACTAGAGCCCGCACCCTATCAGAGCAATGCTGCTTTATGGTAAGCAGCACCGCCTTATTGAGTGTGTGGTGTTGGCGACGCAAGGTGGCACATATGCGCCGAACCTTGGGCGTGAAAGCCTTGCCAGTAGATACGTAATCCACCACACACTGGATGCGGGACGCATGCCGCCGGGCCATCGATACCTTCTCGTGGAGCTGTTGTATGCGCCTTTGCGTCTTGGCCTGATAAGTCTCATCAGTTGGTCGATGACTCGGCACAAGAGAGGCTGCGGCGTCATACACAGCCCAGTTGATGTCAAGGAGGTCGCCACATGCCGGAATTCGTCGAGACAGATCCTCGTTCGCGGCCTTAAGCTGTTCTGGCCGCAGGGAAACTTTGAGGTGGATATGTTTCCGCCTTGTCCTCATATCTCTGGCGGCGTTCTCGGCTCTTGGCGGGTCACCCGGAGGAGGTGGCAGGTCCGGAGGTTGGTCCGCATCTTCGCGTGCGATCGCAATCTCCAGTGGCCGCGCCATGTCGAAACCTTTCCCACGCAGATAGGCTACATAGTCTCGCAGGGCCTGAGGCGAGAGATGAGCGAGATCGGGATGCATCTCACAACAACGATCATGCATCCTGCCCATGTATCCTATCTGCGTGGGGGTATCTGCGTATTATTATTATGCTTCGTAAAATGCCCGACCGGCCCCGCAGGGCTCCGACTCACCTACAGGACGGGCGGGTTAATAAAAATCATTCTGCCTGACTGCTCCTCCAACCCGGAGGTAAGCAGTCAGGTCAGTCCAGAATCGTGTGACCTAAGTAGACGGAGCGAACCCAGAATGACCGCCTTCTGCATTCGACCCGCAAGTGAGTCGGCTTTCTGCCGACAGGCGGGGATGATCTTAAGGTTCGTGACAAACGACGGCTTCATTCCGCCGAGAACGCCGATTATGAGTACCACCAGCTTGACCGTGTACCCTCGGTATAGCCCGCGAAGCTCGAAAAGGAGATCATGATATTTCGTCCGCTTGTCGTCTTCTTTAGTAGCGATGTTAGACTCGCCCGGAGCCGAGAACTCGATGACAAAGATCGCATGTATCTCGTGGTCGAAGACGACAATGTCAGGTTTATTGGCTGTTATTTGCCTGACAGTGGGAAATGAATAGTTCCAGTAAATACGGCACTTCTCATTTCCCACGACGGACTCAATATCTCCAGGGGCGTAGGGAAGCAGTGGCGTCTCGTCTACCCCGTAAGAGTGTCGAAGGTGGTAGTACAACACTCTTAGGGCCGCATTATGGCGATGGATATAGCCAGAGACCGCATAGTTGGGACATGCAGATAGTATGTGCATGAGTGGCTCTGGCGATCGTTTGCAGGCCCTGCACCGTGTGTCAGGGACCTACATACCCATCACCCATGCATACCCATCACCTGGCTCTGGTAGACGAGCGTGTTAATTACACCATCCTGGCAGGCAATGATGAATCCCTCGGACTCAGACATCAGACCGGCTGACTGCAAGAATGTAAAAGTCAGCCGAGCAGACAAGTCCATGCTGTCGATGTGCCGAAAGAACACTCCGTGCATGGCCTTGCCCACGTGCCGCTCGAGCAGGGTATTATGCTCGGCGGCTCTGATGGTGCTCCTACGCCGGGACGGTTCCAGGTCGATGATGGAATTAATCGACCTTCTGCCGCCCCGACCAACACGAAATTCCAAACCGAGGTTTTCTGCCGCCTTCTCTGCCGCCCTGTATAAAAACGCCCCAACCCCAGTTCTTTCATGATCATTCACGAAGGACAGGAGAGGATTCGCACTTCCAATTACGTCGCAAGCTACACCGAGGACCAAACGATCATGCAGGCACTCCAATCCAAGTAGGCCGCTTCCACCCATGTGACGCGGGAGGTATATACGGGGCACGGAAGATCTAGGATGAAGACTCCTATGGATGTTCATCATCTTGCGTGTGCTGGCGTCGAGTTCACGCAGCTCGTCTCGCCTCCATTTCACTACCCCGAAAGAGTAGATTATTATTATTATTATTATTATTATTATTGTGTATCTTTTGTAAAATGCCCGACCGGCCCCGCAGGGCTCCGACTCACCTACAGGACGGGCAGGTTAATAAAAATCATTCTGCCTGACTGCTCCTCCAACCCGGAGGTAAGCAGTCAGGTCAGTCCAGAATCGTGTGACCTAAGTAGACGGAGCGAACCCAGAATGACCGCCTTCTGCATTCGACCCGCAAGTGAGTCGGCTTTCTGCCGACAGGCGGGGATGATCTTAATGTTCGTGACAAACGACGGCTTCATTCCGCCGAGAACGCCGATTATGAGTACCACCAGCTTGACCGTGTACCCTCGGTATAGCCCGCGAAGCTCGAAAAGGAGATCCTGATATTTCGTCCGCTTGTGGTCTTCTTTAGTAGCGATGTTAGACTCGCCCGGAGCCGAGAACTCGATGACAAAGATCGCATGTATCTCGTGGTCGAAGACGACAATGTCAGGTTTATTGGCTGTTATTTGCCTGACAGTGGGAAATGAATAGTTCCAGTAAATACGGCACTTCTCATTTCCCACGACGGACTCAATATCTCCAGGGGCGTAGGGAAGCAGTGGCGTCTCGTCTACCCCGTAAGAGTGTCGAAGGTGGTAGTACAACACTCTTAGGGCCGCATTATGGCGATGGATATAGCCAGAGACCGCATAGTTGGGACATGCAGATAGTATGTGCATGAGTGTCTCTGGCGATCGTTTGCAGGCCCTGCACCGTGTGTCAGGGACCTACATACCCATCACCCATGCATACCCATCACCTGGCTCTGGTAGACGAGCGTGTTAATTACACCATCCTGGCAGGCAATGATGAATCCCTCGGTCTCAGACATCAGACCGGCTGACTGCAAGAATGTAAAAGTCAGCCGAGCAGACAAGTCCATGCTGCGATGTGCCGAAAGAACACTCCGTGCATGGCCTTGCCCACGTGCCGCTCGAGCAGGGTATTATGCTCGGCGGCTCTGATGGTGCTCCTACGCCGGGACGGTTCCAGGTCGATGATGGAATTAATCGACCTTCTGCCGCCCCGACCAACACGAAATTCCAAACCGAGGTTTTCTGCCGCCTTCTCTGCCGCCCTGTATAAAAACGCCCCAACCCCAGTTCTTTCATGATCATTCACGAAGGACAGGAGAGGATTCGCACTTCCAATTACGTCGCAAGCTACACCGAGGACCAAACGATCATGCAGGCACTCCAATCCAAGTAGGCCGCTTCCACCCATGTGACGCGGGAGGTATATACGGGGCACGGAAGATCTAGGATGAAGACTCCTATGGATGTTCATCATCTTGCGTGTGCTGGCGTCGAGTTCACGCAGCTCGTCTCGCCTCCATTTCACTACCCCGAAAGAGTAGATGATTATTATTATTATTATTATTATTATTGTGTATCTTTTGTAAAATGCCCGACCGGCCCCGCAGGGCTCCGACTCACCTACAGGACGGGCAGGTTAATAAAAATCATTCTGCCTGACTGCTCCTCCAACCCGGAGGTAAGCAGTCAGGTCAGTCCAGAATCGTGTGACCTAAGTAGACGGAGCGAACCCAGAATGACCGCCTTCTGCATTCGACGCGCAAGTGAGTCGGCTTTCTGCCGACAGGCGGGGATGATCTTAATGTTCGTGACAAACGACGGCTTCATTCCGCCGAGAACGCCGATTATGAGTACCACCAGCTTGACCGTGTACCCTCGGTATAGCCCGCGAAGCTCGAAAAGGAGATCCTGATATTTCGTCCGCTTGTCGTCTTCTTTAGTAGCGATGTTAGACTCGCCCGGAGCCGAGAACTCGATGACAAAGATCGCATGTATCTCGTGGTCGAAGACGACAATGTCAGGTTTATTGGCTGTTATTTGCCTGACAGTGGGAAATGAATAGTTCCAGTAAATACGGCACTTCTCATTTCCCACGACGGACTCAATATCTCCAGGGGCGTAGGGAAGCAGTGGCGTCTCGTCTACCCCGTAAGAGTGTCGAAGGTGGTAGTACAACACTCTTAGGGCCGCATTATGGCGATGGATATAGCCAGAGACCGCATAGTTGGGACATGCAGATAGTATGTGCATGAGTGTCTCTGGCGATCGTTTGCAGGCCCTGCACCGTGTGTCAGGGACCTGCATACCCATCACCTGGCTCTGGTAGACGAGCGTGTTAATTATGCCATCCTGGCAGGCAATGATGAATCCCTCGGTCTCAGACATCAGACCGGCTGACTGTAAGAATGTAAAAGTCAGCCGAGCAGACAAGTCCATGCTGTCGATGTGCCGAAAGAACACTCCGTGCATGGCCTTGCCCACGTGCCGCTCGAGCAGGGTATTATGCTCGGAGGCTCTGATGGTGCTCCTACGCCGGGACGGTTCCAGGTCGATGATGGAATTAATCGACCTTCTGCCGCCCCGACCAACACGAAATTCCAAACCGAGGTTTTCTGCCGCCTTCTCTGCCGCCCTGTATAAAAACGCCCCAACCCCCGTCCTTTCATGATCATTCACGAAGGACAGGAGAGGATTCGCACTTCCGATTACGTCGCAAGCTACACCGAGGATCAAACGATCATGCAGGCACTCCAATCCAAGTAGGCCCCTTCCACCCATGTGACGCGGGAGGTATATACGGGGCACGGAAGATCTAGGATGAAGACTCCTATGGATGTTCATCATGTTAATCCTATGGATTATTATTATTACGTTTCGTAAAATGCCCGACCGGCCCCGCAGGGCTCCGACTCACCTACAGGACGGGCGGGTTAATAAAAATCATTCTGCCTGACTGCTCCTCCAACCCGGAGGTAAGCAGTCAGGTCAGTCCAGAATCGTGTGACCTAAGTAGACGGAGCGAACCCAGAATGACCGCCTTCTGCATTCGACCCGCAAGTGAGTCGGCTTTCTGCCGACAGGCGGGGATGATCTTAATGTTTGTGACAAACGACGGCTTCATTCCGCCGAGAACGCCGATTATGAGTACCACCAGCTTGACCGTGTACCCTCGGTATAGCCCGCGAAGCTCGACAAGGAGATCCTGATATTTCGTCCGCTTGTCGTCTTCTTTAGTAGCGATGTTAGACTCGCCCGGAGCCGAGAACTCGATGACAAAGATCGCATGTATCTCGTGGTCGAAGACGACAATGTCAGGTTTATTGGCTGTTATTTGCCTGACAGTGGGAAATGAATAGTTCCAGTAAATACGGCACTTCTCATTTCCCACGACGGACTCAATATCTCCAGGGGCGTAGGGAAGCCGTGGCGTCTCGTCTACCCCGTAAGAGTGTCGAAGGTGGTAGTACAACACTCTTAGGGCCGCATTATGGCGATGGATATAGCCAGAGACCGCATAGTTGGGACATGCAGATAGTATTAGTTATTATTATTATTATTACGTTTCGTAAAATGCCCGACCGGCCCCGCAGGGCTCCGACTCACCTACAGGACGGGCGGGTTAATAAAAATCATTCTGCCTGACTGCTCCTCCAACCCGGAGGTAAGCAGTCAGGTCAGTCCAGAATCGTGTGACCTAAGTAGACGGAGCGAACCCAGAATGACCGCCTTCTGCATTCGACCCGCAAGTGAGTCGGCTTTCTGCCGACAGGCGGGGATGATCTTAAGGTTCGTGACAAACGACGGCTTCATTATTATTATTATTATTATTATTATTATTATTATTATTATTATTATTATTATTATTATTATGTTTCGTCTCGTAAAATGCCCGACCGGCCCCGCAGGGCTCCGACTCACCTACAGGACGGGCGGGTTAATAAAAATCATTCTGCCTGACTCCGCCTCCAACCCGGAGGTAAGCAGTCAGGTCAGTCCAGAATCGTGTGACCTAAGTAGACGGAGCGAACCCAGAATGACCGCCTTCTGCATTCGACCCGCCAGTGAGTCGGCTTTCTGCCGACAGGCGGGGATGATCTTAAGGTTCGTGACAAACGACGGCTTCATTCCGCCGAGAACGCCGATTATGAGTACCACCAGCTTGACCGTGTACCCTCGGTATAGCCCGCGAAGCTCGAAAAGGAGATCCTGATATTTCGTCCGCCTGTCGTCTTCTTTAGCAGCGATGTTAGACTCGCCCGGAGCCGAGAACTCGATGACAAAGATCGCATGTATCTCGTGGTCGAAGACGACAATGTCAGGTTTATTGGCTGTTATTTGCCTGACAGTGGGAAATGAATAGTTCCAGTAAATACGGCACTTCTCATTTCCCACGACGGACTCAATATCTCCAGGGGCGTAGGGAAGCAGTGGCGTCTCGTCTACCCCGTAAGAGTGTTATTATTATTATTATTATTATTATTATTATTATTCCGTTTCGTAAAATGCCCGACCGGCCCCGCAGGGCTCCGACTCACCTACAGGACGGGCGGGTTAATAAAAATCATTCTGCCCGACTGCTCCTCCAACCCGGAGGTAAGCAGTCAGGTCAGTCCAGAATCGTGTGACCTAAGTAGACGGAGCGAACCCAGAATGACCGCCTTCTGCATTCGACCCGCAAGTGAGTCGGCTTTCTGCCGACAGGCGGGGATGATCTTTATGTTCGTGACAAACGACGGCTTCATTCCGCCGAGAACGCCGATTATGAGTACCACCAGCTTGACCGTGTACCCTCGGTATAGCCCGCGAAGCTCGAAAAGGAGATCCTGATATTTCGTCCGCTTGTCGTCTTCTTTAGTAGCGATGTTAGACTCGCCCGGAGCCGAGAACTCGATGACGAAGATCGCATGTATCTCGTGGTCGAAGACGACAATGTCAGGTTTATTGGCTGTTATTTGCCTGACAGTGGGAAATGAATAGTTCCAGTAAATACGGCACTACTCATTTCCCACGACGGACTCAATATCTCCAGGGGCGTAGGGAAGCAGTGGCGTCTCGTCTACCCCGTAAGAGTGTCGAAGGTGGTAGTACAACACTCTTAGGGCCGCATATTATTATTATTATTACGTTTCGTAAAATGCCCGACCGGCCCCGCAGGGCTCCGACTCACCTACAGGACGGGCGGGTTAATAAAAATCATTCTGCCCGACTGCTCCTCCAACCCGGAGGTAAGCAGTCAGGTCAGTCCAGAATCGTGTGACCTAAGTAGACGGAGCGAACCCAGAATGACCGCCTTTTGCATTCGACCCGCAAGTGAGTCGGCTTTCTGCCGACAGGCGGGGATGATCTTAAGGTTCGTGACAAACGACGGCTTCATTCCGCCGAGAACGCCGATTATGAGTACCACCAGCTTGACCGTGTACCCTCGGTATAGCCCGCGAAGCTCGAAAAGGAGACCCTGATATTTCGTCCGCTTGTCGTCTTCTTTAGTAGCGACGTTAGACTCGCCCGGAGCCGAGAACTCGATGACAAAGATCGCATGTATCTCGTGGTCGAAGACGACAATGTCAGGTTTATTGGCTGTTATTTGCCTGACAGTGGGAAATGAATAGTTCCAGTAAATACGGCACTTCTCATTTCCCACGACGGACTCAATATCTCCAGGGGCGTAGGGAAGCAGTGGCGTCTCGTCTACACCGTAAGAGTGTCGAAGGTGGTAGTACAACACTCTTAGGGCCGCATTATGGCGATGGATATAGCCAGAGACCGCATAGTTGGGACATGCAGATAGTATGTGCATGAGTGTCTCTGGCGATCGTTTGCAGGCCCTGCACCGTGTGTCAGGGACCTGCATACCCATCACCTGGCTCTGGTAGACGAGCGTGTTAATTACGCCATCCTGGCAGGCAATGATGAATCCCTCGGTCTCAGACATCAGACCGGCTGACTGTAAGAAAGTAAAAGTCAGCCGAGCAGACAAGTCCATGCTGTCGATATGCCGAAAGAACACTCCGTGCATGGCCTTGCCCACGTGCCGCTCGAGCAGGGTATTATGCTCGGCGGCTCTGATGGTGCTCCTACGCCGGGACGGTTCCAGGTCGATGATGGAATTAATCGACCTTCTGCCGCCCCGACCAACACGAAATTCCAAACCGAGGTTTTCTGCCGCCTTCTCTGCCGCCCTGTATAAAAACGCCCCAACCCCCGTCCTTTCATGATCATTCACGAAGGACAGGAGAGGATTCGCACTTCCGATTACGTCGCAAGCTACACCGAGGACCAAACGATCATGCAGGCACTCCAATCCAAGTAGGCCCCTTCCACCCATGTGACGCGGGAGGTATATACGGGGCACGGAAGATCTAGGATGAAGACTCCAATGGATGTTCATCATCTTGCGTGTGCTGGCGTCGAGTTCACGCAGCTCGTCTCGCCTCCATTTATTATTATTATTATGTATCTTTTGTTGTGCTGGGGGGGGCACTCCCCAGCACAACATCTTTGCTGGGGGCCGACGGTAGCCTCCTCGTGGCGTGCCCTGGGCACGGGCTTCGGCTCGTGGCTAATACCGTCGGGGGGTGTGCTAGGCTAACCACCTGGCGCGCCCTTCAACAATCTCGGTTCCGCAGGCGAGCTCGAGAAGAGCCCCTCACAATCGGCCGCTCTCGGATGGCGGCCACGGATCAGTTGGAGGGGACTCAGCGACCAGATCCGCTACGACGACCTTGGCAAGAAATGGGCGACACAAGTGGACGGACGAACTCAGACATGATCTTATGGTCTGCTATCGTGACAGCGACCCCACGCAGATAGGATACATGGGCAGGATGCACGATCGGTGGTGTGAGATGCATCCCGATCTCGCTCATCTCTCGCCTCAGGCCCTGCGAGACTATGTAGCCTATCTGCGTAGGAAAGGTTTCGACATGGCGCGGCCACCGGAGATTGCGATCGCACCCGAAGATGCGGACCAACCTCCCGACCTGCCACCTCCTCCGGGTGACCCGCCAAGAGCCGAGAACGCCGCGAGAGATATGAGGACAAGGCGGAAACATATCCACCTCAAAGTTTCCCTGCGGCCAGAACAGCTTAAGGCCGCGAACGAGGATCTGTCTCGACGAATTCCGGCATGTGGCGACCTCCTTGACATCAACTGGGCTGTGTATGACGCCGCAGCCTCTCTTGTGCCGAGTCATCGACCAACTGATGAGGCTTATCAGGCCAAGACGCAAAGGCGCATACAACAGCTCCAGGAGAAGGTATCGATGGCCCGGCGGCATGCGTCCCTTCATGCGACGGCTTCATTCCGCCGAGAACGCCGATTATGAGTACCACCAGCTTGACCGTGTACCCTCGGTATAGCCCGCGAAGCTCGAAAAGGAGATCCTGATATTTCGTCCGCTTGTCGTCTTCTTTAGTAGCGATGTTAGACTCGCCCGGAGCCGAGAACTCGATGACAAAGATCGCATGTATCTCGTGGTCGAAGACGACAATGTCAGGTTTATTGGCTGTTATTTGCCTGACAGTGGGAAATGAATAGTTCCAGTAAATACGGCACTTCTCATTTCCCACGACGGACTCAATATCTCCAGGGGCGTAGGGAAGCAGTGGCGTCTCGTCTACCCCGTAAGAGTGTCGAAGGTGGTAGTACAACACTCTTAGGGCCGCATTATGGCGATGGATATAGCCAGAGACCGCATAGTTGGGACATGCAGACAGTATGTGCATGAGTGTCTCTGGCGATCGTTTGCAGGCCCTGCACCGTGTGTCAGGGACCTGCATACCCATCACCTGGCTCTGGTAGACGAGCGTGTTAATTACACCATCCTGGCAGGCAATGATGAATCCCTCGGTCTCAGACATCAGACCGGCTGACTGCAAGAATGTAAAAGTCAGCCGAGCAGACAAGTCCATGCTGTCGATGTGCCGAAAGAACACTCCGTGCATGGCCTTGCCCACGTGCCGCTCGAGCAGGGTATTATGCTCGGCGGCTCTGATGGTGCTCCTACGCCGGGACGTAGGACGTAGGAGCGTTATTATTATTATTATTATTATTATTATTATTATTATTATAACGTGTATTTTGTAAATTTTAATAATAAATAAATAAATGATTGTGTTTCTTTGTATGTAAGTATGAGAGAAAAGTATTTTTTTTTTTTTTTTTTGCATTTTCCCCCGCTTATCAAGTCTCCGATGTGAGTCTTATAGCGGGTCGGCTCGGCTTTCCGCACAGTATTATTTAATTATTCGTCATCCGAAGCATTTCTGCCGCGAGCCAGTCCCCCCCCCCCAGATTGCGGCCGCATCCGACTTCCCCCTCTATATCGCATTCGCCATAGCATTTCTGCTATGGGCATAGGAAAACTGCGGAAAACCCATGCCGATATAGCCGGTCTCGAGTTCGCCTCCCGGCACCGGAGCTACGTCACGTTTCGTCGAGAACGTAAACACGGACTACAGCTGTATACATGTGACCCCCACAGGTAGAAATACCTGTGTGGGTCTCATGTATACATCTGGAGCTTCATCGCGTCCGTATTTATATTTTCGACGAAAATCGACGGCACCGGGAATCGAACCCGCGACCTACCGATGCTCTGGACTAGAGGCCAGTACCCTAACCACTAGACCATCGCACCGGTTATGAGAGAAAAGTATGAGCACACATGTATGTATGTGTGCGTGTGTGTGTGTGTGTGTGTGTGTGTGTGTGAGCTTGTGTATACACATATACTTATAACCTTTGCCAAAAATAAACAACAAAAATTCATAATCCTGTCTTGTACTTGTCGTTTATTCTTTTTTACAGGTGAATAATATAATTTAATTTATATGTAAAAAAACGAGCTTTAATAAAATAAAAATGAAAATTTCGATCATATTATGTTGTGTCACAATTTCTATTCTTCACCTAGGGTAATCTCCACATGCGCTTTTATTAGCTGATCGACGCGCATGTGACGTTGTAAGCTCGTCGACACTCGCTCGTTTATAAGCTTATGAGCGCACGAGCGCGTATCTGTTTAAGCTGAACCGCGGGTGTGCGCGCACACGTCGAATAAGCTAGTAACGACGTGCGAGGGTCCGCCGCCGCCGCCGCCGCCGCCGCTCGCGTGAAAGGCGTGTAAAAAATATTTCGAAACGCGTTTTGTGTTAAAATAAAATTCAAAATATGGACGTAAAATGGAAACATCCTTGGACATCACTTATATGTGGACCCACAGGATGTGGAAAAACGGTTTTTGTGAAAAAATTTCTTAAAAATTTAAATTCAATGTGCGACATCGTGTTTGATAGAATCATATTTTACTACGGTGATACTTTGGATCCTAATATTCGTACGATCCACATTAACTCGGCATCACTGCAGTCGTCGTCGTCTTCACCTGTACAATTAGACGCGGCTCGGAATAATAGCGTGGACTATAAAAAAGCACCGAAAATAGAATTTATCGACGGAATGCCGCAGCCGTCCGATTATTCAAACGACAATGCTCTAAAAAAACTTATTATTATCGATGATTTTATGCGCGAATCGTCAAATGGCACTATTGTGGATCTTTTTACTAAAGGCAGTCACCATAAGAATATCAGCGTTATATTCATCACGCAAAATATTTTTCACCAGGGTCATGGTCAAAGAGACATCTCGTTAAACACAAAGTATATAGTAATTTTTAAAAATCCTCGAGATCGAGCACAAGTTCGTCATCTAGCGCGTCAAGTTTATCCGAAAAATCCGCATTTCTTAACCGAAGCGTACCACGATGCAACCGCGCAACCGCACGGATATCTTTTCTTGGATCTAAAGCAATCCACGCCCGATAATTGCCGATGTCGCACGACAATTTTTCCCGACGATAAACGTATGCAGGTTTACGTCCCGAAGAACTCGAGACACCGTATTTAAAAGGCGAGCACATGTGCACGCGGGCATCAGTCAACAGTACGCAAAAGATCATAGCACATCGTAAGAAGAGCATAGCCGTTGCGTGCACACAAGTATGACGAAAAAAATTTAAAAAAAAGATCTTGCGAGAAGAGTGCCTTTTGATAAATGATGTACCGCTATGCTGAATGCACTCTATCATTCTAATAAGGAGCAACGCAAAGCTCTACTACGAACCGCTGATGAAGCACTCATTAAATGTATCTGCGAGTGTGTTGTAAATATTTTACACGGTTCGCTCGATATTAAAAATAGCGCTAAAAACAGACTGAAAAAATATAAAAAAGTGCTTCGACAAATTGCCGCTTGTGGCATGATAAACCGGAGTAATGTTGCTAGTGGTCGACGTAAACGCTTCAACTGGAAGGCTAAAAAACGTTTAATAATTCAAAAAGGTGGTGGCGCGTTTTTACCACTATTATTAGCACCGATCATCTCGACGCTGTTCAGTAGATTGTTTGCCAGCGGCGGGGAAGGGAGTTCCTGAGAAGCTATGGAGCACGCAAAGAAAATGGCTCTAGTGCCGATTACCGACGACGACGACAACAAACAGTGCTGCAGCAATACCGACGACCGAGAACCTATGACAGGTTTTGGCCATGTCGGTAAAATCGAGGATCTGCTAACTCCGAAGAAAACCGTACAGACACCTGGTGACGTACTTTCGCGACAAGACGCTGAACTGTTTAAGATTTTTAAATCGACAAAGTACGGCGGTGATGACTCACGTAAATGGAAAGATTACATGCAGGTGTTACAGCGCTTTCTATTTCACAGTGGTGTAAAAATTGAAGCGCCACAACACGAAGCAAACCCAAAAACCAACTCTAGCGGATGATATAATAATAAATAGCGTACCAAAAGCGTATAAGCGTAAAGCAACGTCGCTTGTGGAATATCTTCGTACCACCGTGACTCAGTCTAATAACGTGAGTTGGGATAGCAAAATCGTTGTCACAATAAACGATAGATACATTCCAAATTCCAATATTGTGGACCTTGTGAATGATGCTGTAACATCTAGAAAAGGTATAAAACCGCACGGACGCGTGCAGTTCATCTCGAGTCTTCGAGCTGGTGGTGTACCGCGAGAATTTGTCGGGAACGAAACTTTATGGCACATAGCTCAAACAATATCCGTAATGACAATATTCAATATGTGTACGATAGTGACGATACTGTTATGAGAAATCAAGAGACTTCTTCAAAACGACGACGAAAAAATAACTCTCTGGTTGCGGATTTGCTCGCTGGATTAAACATTAAAGCAAAATCCAACAAACCTGTCATTCGAAACAGTATATTATGATGCTTCAAATCCTTCGGGTTATACCGGAGCTAGACGACTGATTAAAGGCAAAAATAAAGCAGACGCTGTATATGAATGGCTTACGCAGCAAGACGCTTATACTATGCACAGACCCGTGCGGCGTCTCTTTCCACGACTCTGCTACAATGTTAATAATATCGACGATGTTTGGGAAGCTGACCTCGTGGATCTACGTTCATTAAAGAGTTACAACGATAATGTGTCGTATCTGCTAATGGTCATTGACGTACTCAGCAAGTACGCGTGGGTCGAACCCTTGCAGGACAAAACGGTTCGTGAAGTGACAAAAGCGTTTAAACGGATGTTCGAACGAAGTGATGGTCGTCAACCTGTATATCTACAGACAGATCGCGGCAAAGAATTCGTTGGTAGTTGTTGGAGAATCCCCCTCCAAACACGCGAATTGCTTGAGTGACCGCTGCTCGGCAGCACCTCGCGGCGACTTAATATCTACTGCCGACGCATGCGCTTCGCGCACCGCGCGCGCGACATGCTGCCACGTGGCAATGGCCGATTTACTTCTTCCGTTTCCGGATCGCGCAACGCTCACTTCGCTCCGTGTTACTAACTTACTTTTACAGTCTTCTCACCTCGAAATTCTCATTTATCGTGTGTCTCATCGGGTCGACAGCTCAATAACAACTGTTCGATTCATTTCGGGACATTCTCAACGCTCAAATAATCGCGAATCTATTAATACAATCGGTTCGGTATCTCTCACGCTCAACGGTCAACTCATCGCCACCTTGCGTTCTCAAGTGTTTTTGTTTGAAGAATATACGAGATTACTGTTATGAAAACCGGTGTAGAGGAAACTTTATTTTTATCACCCGTTCCACCATCCGAGAAACCGCTCAAACGATTTCTCAAACATTTGGTCCTTCGAGCCGGATAGTGGAACATCCCGGCTACAGTGTTTCTGTGACAGTGTACAGTGACTCTCGAGGAAGCTCAACAGTGCGCGCTGTGCAGTGTGTTCGTGGCTCGCTCGCACGCACAGTCTCACTCAGACTTCTCATCGTCTTCTCTCTCTCGCACCCGCGTGTGCCGAGAATCGTGTTCGCGTCTCACATCGACTCGTGCGCCGTGGATCGCGTTTCGCGTCTCGAGCGCGAGACGCAGCTGACTCTCGGACTCTACATCGACCGCGTGTGCTGGGATCGCGCAACGCTACGCTCGCGCGCGAATTATCCTTCGTGTGTGTCGATCGCGCTTCGCTGCCTCGCACGAGCGTCGGTGTCTAGGTTGAGCTCAACGGACTTCTCAGCATTGTATAGTGTGTTCGAGCATCGTCTCTGTTGTGCACACAGTGACAATTGGCTTCTCATTCCGGGTTTCGCGCGTTTACTACCGCGTCGTTCGGTTCTCGTTCGTGTGGAAAAAACTCAGTGACTGCTCATCGGTGTCGCGCGTTACATTGCTCATCGTGCAAGAGCCACGTGTTCCTGCACGACAGAGAATTATTTTTCGTGTGTTCTTCGAGCGTGTTTCTCGTTCGTTCGCCGAAAATTAATTGACTTCTCATCTCATACATTTTGTGCTCATCCGCGATAGAGATTTTCGCGCGTTTACTACCGCGTCGTTCGGTTCTCGTTCGTGTGGAAAAAACTCAGTGACTGCTCATCGGTGTCGCGCGTTACATTGCTCATCGTGCAAGAGCCACGTGTTCCTGCGCGACAGAGAATTATTTTTCGTGTGTTCTTCGAGCGTGTTTCTCGTTCGCTCGCCGAAAATTAATTGACTTCTCATCTCATACATTTTGTGCTCATCCGCGATAGAGATTTTCGCGCGTTTACTACCGCGTCATTCGGTTCTCGTTCGTGTGGAAAAAACTCAGTGACTGTTCATCGGTGTCGCGCGTTACATTGCTCATCGTGCAAGAGCCACGTGTTCCTGCGCGACAGAGAATTATTTTTCGTGTGTTCTTCGAGCGTGTTTCTCGTTCGTTCGCCGAAAATTAATTGACTTCTCATCTCATACGTGTTGTGCTCATCCGCGATAGAGATTTTGGCGCGTTTGCTAACGCGTCGTTCGGTTCTCGTTTGGAAAAAACCCTCTGTGACTGCTCATCGGTTTCGCGCGTCGCATTGAGAACGGATTTCTCGCAGATTTTTGCGTTTTTCCTCAAAACATGAAGGACGAGCTCACCGATTCGGAGGATAAGGCGACGGCGACGGCTCAGCCTGATCCGCCATCCACGCGTTCGACCGCGCCAACTCCAACTCTGACCGTACCAGGTGGGGAGGAGGGAGGTAATTCAAGGTCACCGCGCAGCTCATCACCATCGAAGCTGAACGCCGAGATCCAGCTCAAAATGCTCACGCAGCTTGGACGCACAAAGCTGCTCATCGAGTTGGCGGGAACTCTTCCCGAGTCATCTCAGAACTGCTCACTCACACAGCTGTCCGCATTGTCCGAGCAGATGGACTCGGTACACGCGGAGTTCATTGTGGAACACAGACATCTCGAGGCCTCGTGTTCGACGGCTCATCTCAAACATGAATATTTCACGAACTCAATCCATATGCAGACGTGCCGCACATATTCCAGCTTCAAGTGTGCAGCGGCGAAGCTACAAGCCGAGCTCATGAAGGACGCTGAGATCTCAACGTCCGGTCATCAACAGGAGACTCCATCTCAGGCACGCTTGCCGAACATCAAGCTCCCAAAATTCGGGGGTGAGTACGCCGAATGGCCGGTTTTTTCCGAGCTCTTTAAGAGTATGATTTTGGACCGCCCCTCGCTCTCGGATGTCGAGCGTCTCCACTATCTTCGGGGATGTCTCGAGGGGACTCCGGCGCATCTCATTGCGAGTTTTGCACTCACTCCGGCGTCTCTGGAGCCGTCCTGGAAGGTACTCACCGCCAGGTATGAAAACAAGAGACTTCATGTACAATCTCATCTGGACTCCATGTTCAGTGTAACTCCCTTGGCTAACAAGAGCGCCTCGGGGTTGAACAAGCTACTCACCACGGTGACGGAGGCGAACACCGCGCTGCGCTCACTCGGCGTAGACGAGAATATGTGGGAATGCATTTTGGTGCACCACATTTCTCGCAACCTTGACCGCTCAACTAGGGAGGCGTGGGAGACTTCACTCGGATCGTCGCAGGATTATCCGAAATTCGAACAACTCGAGGTCTTCCTGACGTCGCGCATCCGCGCGCTAGAACGTGTCGAAACGGCTTGCCCTCCGACAGCTCACGCAAACAAGGCGCCTCTCAAGAAAACGACTGCTCATCAGGCTTCCGCCGCTGCTCACCCGACGTCCACTCAATCAGGCAGCTCAACGAATACATCATCTGGTCGATACCCTTGCGATCTGTGCGGAGCAGAGCATTTTGTGGTGATGTGCCCTAAGTTTCGCGGACTTGGGATCGCAGACAGGAAGAAGGTAGCCGTGGACAAGAGACTTTGTTATAATTGTCTCGGCAGACACAACGTGAGGATGTGCAAGGAGTGCAACTTACGACATCATTCGATGCTGCATGAAGGCGCACCTGCATCAGCAAGGCCGAACGATCCCTCGACTCACTCAATTCGAAACACGGAGACGTCTCAGCCCGCGACGAATCCTCAATAGGAACTCGGTGCGGTCGTCAACTCAGCCGTGCCTACAGGCACATCTCACTCTACGCTGCTCGCCACAGCACTCGCTCACGTCGACTCATCACTGACTACTCAACGAATTCGATTGTTGGTTGATCCAGGATCTGAATTAACTTTCGTCTCAGAACAACTCATCGCTCAACTCAAGGTTCCACGACAGCAGTCGACAATCCCGATCCTCGGTATCGGAGGCCTGCAGTCAACTCAAACACGAGGTATTGTTCAACTTGTTTTACGCTCAGCTCACAAGGCACTCTCAGTCACGGTCCAGGCTCACGTTTTGAGGACTGTCACGTGTATCTTGCCGTCCTGCGAGATTCCAGCTCAACGCTGGCCGCACTTAGAACATCTCACACTCGCGGACCCGGACTTTCTCACACCGAGGCCAATTGACGGAATACTCGGAGCCGATTATTACGGCCAAATTATCAAGCCAAATATTATCAAAGGATCGGATTCGATGCCGATTGCCCAACTCTCTATTTTCGGTTGGCTTGTCCTTGGACCCGTGTCTGTTCCTCAGACACACGTGTACCACTCACTCACTGCGTCGGCTCAGCGGGAAGATACTACTCTTCAAGAATTGCTCACCCAATTCTGGGTACAGGAAGAGATCCCGTCCGATAACTCAAGCCAGCTCACTTCAGACGAAGAGGAATGTGAGACTCATTTTCGCACAACTCACTCAAGAGACTCAACTGGACGATACACTGTCCGTATTCCCATGAAGATGGCACTCACTCATCTGGGTGAGTCTTATGGCGCAGCTCACCGCTGTTTGCGGCAGATGCTCAGAAGACACGAGCGGGATGCCGACTATCGCATCCTCTATCACCAATTCATGGAGGAGTACAGGCAACTCGGCCACATGGTCGAGGCGTCGACGAGTTCAGCTCAATGCGGCACTCATTATTATTTGCCGCATCATGGAGTTCTCAAGCCGGACAGCACAACAACGAAGCTGCGGGTGGTTTTCAACGGCTCATGTGCCACCACCTCAGGCTACTCCGTGAACGATCTCATGCACACGGGAGCCAAACTTCAACTCAACATTCCTGACGTTCTCATCTGGATCAGGCTCCATCGGCATCTCTTTGCCACCGACATCACGAAGATGTTTCGGCAAATAAGAGTACATCGGTACGACTGGGATCTGCAACGAATTTTGTGGATCGACGACCACGGCAACCCGGTGCCGTACCAGCTCACTACGGTGACGTACGGGACGAAAGCCGCGCCGTTCTTAGCAGTTCGGACGTTGCTACAATTGGCAGAAGACGAAGGTCATCAGTTTCCGCTGGCCTTGCCACCACTCACACAGGGAAGATACGTGGACGATATATTCGGAGGAGCCGACTCATCCGCTCAACTCATTGAGATCGCTCACCAGCTGAAGAACTTGTGCGACGCAGGGTGTTTCCCGTTGGCCAAGTGGCACTCAACCGATCCAGAGTTGCTCAAGGAATTCTCACCGGCGAGCACAGCAAGAACATCAATCTCACTGGACGATTGCGCGACCAAGATACTCGGAATCAACTGGACGTCTCACGAGGATAAGTTTGTGTTTTCCTCAAACATCTCAGCTCAACCTGGTAAGCTCACGAAGCGACTCATACTCTCAGAGGTGGCTCAAATCTTTGACCCTCTGGGGTTCATCTCACCGGTCACGATTCGAGCAAAAATGCTTTTGCAAGAATTGTGGCTGCACAAGGTCAATTGGGACGACGCCTTGCCGACGGACGTGTCGGGAAGGTGGCTCAAGCTCAGGGAAGATCTCTCAAACCTGGCCAGGATCTCACTCCCTCGTTGGCTCAACACATGGAGCAATTCGAAAATTGTTATTCATGGCTTCTCTGACGCATCTCAATTTGCAATGTCCGCGGTTATTTATATTACCGCGTTCTCACTGTCCACCGGCATTCAGGCTTCTCTGGTGTGCGCCAAAACCAAGGTCGCACCGCTCAAAAGGCTCACTATCCCGAGGTTGGAACTCACCGCAGCGCTGCTACGGGCAAAACTTGCCAAATACGTCCAAGCTACACTCAAGCTGGACACGGAAGAAACTCATCTGTGGACGGATTCGCTCATAACGCTCAGATGGATACGCTCTCACGCTTCTCACTGGAAGGATTTCGTGCGAAACAGAGTCACGCAAATCCAGGAACTCAAGCCAGATGCTCAGTGGCGCCATGTTCCTGGCACAAGCAATCCTGCGGATTGCGCATCTAGAGGCGTATCGACTGCTCAGCTCAGAGACCACTCACTATGGTGGACGGGACCACCATGGATGACGCAATTGCAAAGCTCATGGCCTGCTCAACCTCAGCTGCCGGAGAGTCTCAGCGCACATGAGGCTCGTCCCGGTATCTCACTTCTCGTGGCTGCTCCGAAAGTCGATTATCATTGGGACCTTATTTATCAGGTCTCGTCTGCTCACAAACTGTTTCGACTCACTGCCTTGTGTTTCAGACTCGCTCGGAAATTGCGCAAGGAGCTAGAGCAGCCGATTGTTCTCGTGCCGTCTGACGACATGGAGCAGGCCAGGTTGTTCTGGATCAAGGCCACTCAATCGGCATTTTTCTCATCGGAATTGAAAACGCTCACGTCAGGATCGACGTTGCCCAGCAGCCACCCGTTCGCTCGACTTACAGCCTTTGTCGACGGGCAAGGTGTTATTCGAGTTGGAGGAAGACTCACCCATTCTGCACTCACCACGGAAGGAAAGCATCCTGCGATCCTTCCACGACACGCAAGGCTCTCACTTCTACTTATCGAACAAGCTCACCAGAGAACCTTGCACGGAGGAACTCAGCTCACCCTGGCGCACGTCCGGCAAACATGCTGGATCATCGGAGGTCGAGCGCCAGTCAAATCGCACGTGTTAAGGTGTGTTGTGTGTGCTCGTCAGAGGGGGATCCGTGCCCAGCAACTGATGGGCCAACTACCTCTCTCGCGAGTTACTCCTTCACGTCCGTTTCTACACACGGGCGTTGACTACGCTGGACCGCTTACAGTCAAGAACATCAAAGGTCGAGGCTCTAAAACATACAAGGGCTGGATCGGCGTATTCGTGTGCTTCTCAACATCGGCCGTCCACCTGGAGGTGGTCGGCGACTACTCAACGGATGGGTTCATCGCTGCCTATCGGCGCTTCACTGCCCGAAGGGGAATTCCTCACACCATGTATTCGGACTGCGGCACGAACTTTGTTGGTGCAGACGCAGCTCTACGTCGGCTGTTCAATCAGAGTTCGGAAGAACACCGAGTAATCACAGCGATCATCTCAAAGGATCACAGTCAGTGGAGGTTCAATCCCCCGGCTGCTCCACACATGGGCGGAAAGTGGGAAGCCGTCGTAAAACCCACCAAGTTCCATCTCCGGCGAACCGTGGGAGACACGTTGCTCACTTATGAGGAACTCACCACGATGCTCTCTCAGATCGAGGCGATTCTCAACTCTCGACCGCTCGAACCGCTCACCGACGACCCATCTGACGTCTCAGCTCTCACTCCGGGGCACTTCCTCATCACCACTTTGCCAGAGCCTTCGTTGCTGGATCTCAACACTGCTCGTCTTGCTCATTGGCAGCTCATTCAACAAAGAGTGCAATCCTTCTGGGCGCAGTGGTCTGCTCATTATCTGCAGAGACAACAATCGATCTCAAAATGGCATCATGCCTCTAACACCGTTAAGGTCGGCTCTCTTGTCTTACTTACAGATGAGCGTCTACCGCCATGCAAATGGCCACTCGCCAGAGTCATGGAACTCCACCAGGGCAAGGACGGACTCTCCAGGGTGGCGACCATTAAAACGGCTACCACCACTCTCACTCGGCCACTCAGCAAGCTCTCACCACTACCGACTTCTCAACCGGACCATGGCGACGACTCATCAGCAAACCATTGCTGATGGCGGGGAGAATGTTGGAGAATCCCCCTCCAAACACGCGAATTGCTTGAGTGACCGCTGCTCGGCAGCACCTCGCGGCGACTTAATATCTACTGCCGACGCATGCGCTTCGCGCACCGCGCGCGCGACATGCTGCCACGTGGCAATGGCCGATTTACTTCTTCCGTTTCCGGATCGCGCAACGCTCACTTCGCTCCGTGTTACTAACTTACTTTTACAGTCTTCTCACCTCGAAATTCTCATTTATCGTGTGTCTCATCGGGTCGACAGCTCAATAACAACTGTTCGATTCATTTCGGGACATTCTCAACGCTCAAATAATCGCGAATCTATTAACAATCGGTTCGGTATCTCTCACGCTCAACGGTCAACTCATCGCCACCTTGCGTTCTCAAGTGTTTTTGTTTGAAGAATATACGAGATTACTGTTATGAAAACCTGTGTAGAGGAAACTTTATTTTTATCACCCGTTCCACCATCCGAGAAACCGCTCAAACGATTTCTCAAACAGTAGTGAACTCCAAAAATTTCTCAAATAATATGACATTCGATTTCGGGTTGCTCGTAATCCTGACATAAAAGCGTCTATTGTCGAGCGTTTTAACCGAACACTGAAGGAACGCATGTGGCGTTATTTCACGCATAAAAACACACATCGCTACATTGACGTACTGCAGCAATTTGTTTACGCTTACAATCATGCGATACATTCGACAATTAAAATGCAACCGGCAGCCGTAACATTGCACAATGCCGACGCAGCATCGCATAATATGATGCATGCGGCTGTGAAAAGACGCGAAAAGAGACGCTTCACGACGTATAAATACAAAGTCGATGATCATGTTCGTATTAGTAGAACAAAAGGTATGTTCGAAAGGGGTTACGAGAAAAATTGGAGTGAAGAAATTTTTCGTGTTAAAAGAGTTATTGAATGTCAAGGACTGCATGTTTACGAGCTGAACGATCTCGAAGGCGAAACTATCGAAGGCTTCTTTTATCCCGAAGAATTGACACGTGTTCATGAAAATCGTGCTAGCAAAGATTGAGCATTTAAAATCAACCAAGTGCTCCAGACAAAAGGACGCGGTGCTAAAAAACAAATTCTTGTGAGTTGGGTGGGCTACCCAGCAAAATTCAACTCTTGGATACCCGCGTCAAACGTTAAGAACATCACGTAAAAACATCAAAATGCAAGACGTAGATGATTTTTTTCTCGTGCTACCGAGTAACAGAGGTATGAAATATTTTCCGGACAATACAACAACACGCTTTACCACTCAACTCAAGCGGAAAATATCGCTGAAAGGTCGATGGAGCGTAGGCTTGGCGGAAATTCATGTACCCTGCACGATGACTCATCTCCAGGAGTCGGAGACGAAAATCAAATGGCCTCGTTGCGATGCCGAAATACCTATTGCGGGGCATGTACCATATAGATTATACAAAGATCATGAGGAACTTGTGTTTCACATAAATCATTTAAAAGGTCTATGTGAAGCTGGCATACAAATAATGTAATGATAATGTACTACAAATGAGTCGTAAAGTACAACGAATATTGGGGTTCGAAAAGCGTTTGCTACTACAGGCCGACTTGGAAACTCCTCAAGGCATTAATCTACGCTTGGAGCGACGTGTACCGCGTCGGGCTAGCGTACCCGCTTATATAAACTGTGGGCTACCCGATCAGCTCTTTGTATACACAGATATTTGTGTATCCTACACAGTGGGAGATACGCAAACAACGCTACTACGCATAGTTAATTTGAATACAGCAAAATACACATACGGAACAACTCAAGTGAAATATTTTTCACCACCGAATTACATACCTCTTATAAACAACTGTTTTCGCTCTATCGAGATAGATATAAGAGATGATTTGGGCAAGCCTATCGCATTCGAGTACGGGACACTGACGATCACGCTTCACTTTAAGAGAGTCTGACACATGAAAAGACATCGCGATGAATGTTCAAGATTCAGAAGACATGATGCATAAACATTCACAGGCTGAAGTCCGACGTAATTTTACATTGTAACATTTAACGAATATACTGAAATTAATCTAAACTTTACGGCTACATAAAACGATGTTTGACGCGAATATAAAAGCTGATTCATAGCAAACAGCAGGCATTCACGTGTGGAACGTTAAACCCGACAGTTCTCTGGAAAGACCGATTGCCCAGATAGAGTGAAGCTATGGTGGCTCATTATACGGCTTACTACGAGAATCAAATCGGTGGCGGTGCTGATGGACTTATACACAATATATATGTTGGATCACCTCATCAGCGCGGACACGGAATCGGCAGCTTTCTCGGAGGACTCTTCAGGAGTGTACTATCACTGCTGAAGGAGGGTGCTAAAGCTATAGGAAAAGAGGCTCTACGTACCGGCCTACACGTACTTGAGGACGTGAGTGGCCACAAAAAGCCGTTTAAAGAGTCGTTGCGCCGTCGCGTTGTTGAATCCAGTGACAATTTACAGCGAAAAGCCAATGAAAAAATTTCTCTTCTCATGAACGGATCGGGACATAATACAGTAGACACGAGGAGAATGATGCAGTCGTTAACGGGACGCGCGCGCACGCACACGAAAAAGAGGAAAAGCGGCGGCTCCATCTCGAAGAAATCACGAGTTATAAAGAAGAGAAGAAAAACCACTGTCAAGAGAAAAAAAGGGAAAAGCAGGAAGAGGGTCAATGAAACAGTCAAACGAGTGACGAAAAGTAGGAAGAAGAGGAAAACGAACGATATTTTTGGTGCTTAACAATGTCTTTTATGCACTCACACTCTTGCGAGTCTATGAAGTCAGAGCTCAACTTGTTTACTATACCACCAACACAAACAGCTATAGAAGGATCACAATGGGTTCACTACAAACCCGTTTCGGCCCTCTCGGACGATGGGCCAATCGAATTTGTCATACCAGGCCACGGGGAGGAATATCTGGATCTGGCGCATACGATGATTGCAGTAAATGTAAAAGTTAACGCTACTGGAAAATCGGAATTCAAAGTGGCACCTGTTAATAATTTTCTGCATAGTCTTTTCAATCAAATGGATATATATTTCAATCAGAAACTTTTCGCACCACCCAACAATGCGTACCCCTACTGAGCATACATTGAAACTCTGCTCAATTATGGACCCGCGGCGAAAAATTCTCATCTAACGTCATCTCTGTGGTACGCCGACAGCGCTGGCTCGTTTGAAGATCTACCCGGTACTTCAGGTAGTCGAAATTACGGCCTGGGTATACGCGAGAAGCATATAAAAAATGGAAAAAATATCGACATGATTGGACACTTGCACTGCGATGTTTTTAACCAGGATAAATTTCTGATAAATGGCATAGAAGTACGTCTACGACTCGTACGCTCAAAAGACGATTTTTATCTCATGGAGTCGTCTGTACCAGGAGTGACGCATAGCGCACAAATAAACGAGGCTACTCTACTAGTGCGACGAGCAAAAATTGCACCTGGTGTACTGATCGCTCATGCTAAAATGCTCGCTAAAGCTACGGCAAAGTATCCTATAACGAGAGTGGAGGTTAAAGCTTTTACCATGCATAGTGGTATTATCGGAGATACTCTGGACAATGTTATTCTTGCTCAGTTGCCTAAACGGATTATCGTTGGTTTTGTGAAAAATCGAGCATTCAACGGTAGCAAATCGCCAAATCCGTTTAACTTTCACCATAATTCAATAAATTTCCTCTCTCTCTACGATGACGGTCAGCAGGTACCTAGTAAGCCTCTTCAACCGACGTTTTCAGGTAGCGAAACGTGGGGTCACAGCTACAGACTCTATACAGCGGTACTGGCATACATTTTCAAAACGAGGGATTGGACATAGACCGAGATGACTACCCTAAGGGTTACTGTCTGCACGCCTTTGATTTAACACTTGATTTGTCTGCTGGATGCTTCAGTCATTGGAATCTCATAAGACACGGTAGTGTACGAATCGAAGTACGCTTTGAACAACCACTGACATCAACGTTGAATTGTCTTATGTACGTAGAGTATGACAATGTAATTGAAATAGACTCAACACGACAAGTTATTACCGATTTTAGTGCATGATTCAGCTCAGCTGTACAGCATCCACCCTAGCATCTGACGCGGCGCCGTCGGTAGTGGTGGTGGTAGCTGAACGGGTATTTAAACGACTCGCTGAGACACTCAGCATCAGTCTTCGAAAAAACTCTCATCATGGCAATCATAATAGATATTCAAGCTCTCTATGGTATGGTTGGTGAATTTCTACCTAAGGAGGTAGCAGTTACTTCAATCCACGACGAACATTATGGACACTGGCTTATCGAACAACCCTACGACTTTGGGGAGTTACCTAAACACATTCGATCAAGCAATAGTAATCTCACGTGTTACCATCATGGATTGGAATGAGTCGACGGCGACACGCCACTGAAAAAAGTCTACGCTAAACTACGAGGCATGTGTCGATATGCTTTACGTATTTACACTCGTGGTGCACAAAAAGCTGAACTGTTACGTGATGTGTTGGGATGCGAAATTATTAATCTCGAGGAGTTTGGTGGGCCTTCATTCAAAAACACGCCCGTCAATAAAACATATTGCATTCATCATGGTGTTTTGAAAGAAAATGCTGCAACGTGTGCTCTAAACAACGTAGCAAAAATACGCTCCTGGCTAAACTTTACAGAACTCGACGCCATCAGCCCGATTTACTCAGAGCCTATCGCTACATCCACGCCAACAAACATTGAGAATAAAAGAATGTCGGATACGAGCAACGAGATGGTGATGGAGAATAAAAATATACTCTGTAGTAGAGAGTATATATTCAAGGATGTCACACTCTCGAGCGACAGTCATGAGGCAAACACGTACGCAGGAACAGAGCCAGTAAACGACGAGATAGTGGCTCTTTTCCGAACAAAAGATACGCGATTCTCACCACCACCAAGGCCCAACACACCGAACCGACTGACACCTCCGCCGCGCGGTTATAATCTCCAGCACCGACGACGCCAATCGCAAGCTCAGCAGCAACAGCAGCAAAAGAAGAATAATGAACAGTCTACAAATATCCGAGGCTCTACAACTAATATCTGCTCAGACGAAAGGAGTCTTCCCGGCAGATCGCATCCCGAGTCGCTGGTCTAGACCTACAGCATTGGTGTTAAACACCGACGAGCACAGTCAGCCTGGTAGACATTGGGTTGCAGTGAACGTTGACGAAAATGGACACGGCATCTTTTTCGATAGTTATGGATTACCCCCACTCGTCAACCAGCACCATAACCGTCTACGCAGAAACACAAGAACCTACGAATGGAATACAACCCCGCTGCAAGCCATCAAGTCACGAGTGTGTGGTGAATACTGGCTTATGTTTCTTGATTATATGTGTCGGGGTTATACTCTGGAAGCTTTTTGCAACAATTTTTCTGCAAACAAGTTCAAGAATGATCGCATCGTCGCGCGTTACTACAAACGACTGAAATATTCTTCCTCGAGCGAGGACAAATAAACAGAAGAAATTTGTAAAAAATACAAAACGTAATATAAGCGGCGGCGGTATATGTAACAGAAGAAGAAAAAAAATCTCATGTATACAAACTTGTACTGCAAGATTTGGCTGCTACTTGTAAATAATAATAAATAAAGCTTAAAAACGTATTTCCTGTGTAATTGTTATCATTCGAAACCTCTCCCCTCTCATTTCCCAAGACGTATGAATCATCTACATATAACCAGACGACCACCTTTGAGATAGGCCATAAAAAACTGGAAAAAGTATTTCTTGTGAGACTGTTATCATTAGAAACCTTTTACCCCACCCATTTCCCCAAGACATATGAATCATCTACATATAACCAGACGATCACCGTTGAGATAGGTCAGTCGTGAAGAAACACTCCTGGCGCCATCATCTCGGGGTCTCTATCTCTCTCTCTCCAACGCCTATGACAATAATCGATTGCTCCAAGGATCCTTGGGAACTCACCAAATCCGAGCTGGAGTATATCCCAAAACCGCTGCTATTAAAACACTGGGGGCGACATATATCTGTTTTGTGGGAAAAACTACCTGAACATCTCAAAGCCGATCGCGAAGTCTCTTCATACCTGCCATGTTATTTACACTACAAGACAGCAACTTTGAGGGACTACATCGATGGCCCGCCACCACCACAACGCAGAAAATGCAATGGATGCCAAGCAACGAACTCAGGAGGTGTCTTCAAAAAAATATTGTAAACACATAAACAATAATTGAATAAACAGATTTATAAATATGTAAGTGTTAATTTATTCAAAGAATCCATTTCTCATAGACATTAGAATAAGCATGAAAAAAGCGCGAGCAGAATGAGTATACGGACGCGCCGATCATCTCGCGCTGGTGGGTAAAGGTGAGAGCGCTACGGGAGGGGTGTCGCGGCGGGTGGGGGTTCTCGCTGTCTTGGACCGCGTGCGCTATTTGATATCACTCTCACGTGCGTCGCCACTGTAGACGGTCAGTCGGATACCACGGAGCACGCGGGTCTCTCGCTATCCTTGACCACCAGCCGTGACTTACAAGAACGGCCACCGATGGCACCATCGGCGACTCTCAGTCGGACACGCGACGGAGCGCTGAGCGCACATCGCCTCTCGCGATCTTGGGCCACCGCTTGGGACTTCCGGCGACGCTCACCGGCGGCGCCACCATCGACTCTCAGTCGGACCCACGGCGGAGCGCCGAGAGCACACCGTCTCTCACGATCTTGGGCCACCGGCTGGGACTTCCGCCGACACTGACCGGCGGCGCCACGGTCGACTCTCAGTCGAACCCACGGCGGCGGGCCGAGAGCACGCCGTCTCTCGCGATCCCGAGCCACCGCTCGGGAGTTACGGCGACGCTCACCGGCGGCGCCACTGTCAATTTTTCGGACCCCAGCAGAATGCATGAAGCACGTGATGCTTTCACGATCTTGGTCCACAGCGTGGGCGGAAACAAGAGGGAGGAGAAGAGGGGTAAGTTAACACTACACACATACAGGGAAGGGGGTGGTGGACAAGTATAGAGACGAATCACAGTCGTTCTCTCGTTAAGGGGTGGGAAGAGGGAGGGTCAATTAGAGGTCTTGTATGGGAGGGAGGGCACTCAAGCAAGGGAAAGGATGGGAAGAGGGAGGGACAATTAGAGGACTTGTATGGGAGGGTGGGCACTTAAGATAGGGACCGGGAGGGAAGAGGGAGGGACAATTAGAGGGCTTGTCTGAGAGGGAGGGCACTCAACGGAGGGGAGGAAGACACTCTAGGAAGGGGAGGGGGATACCCCCACCACGCTCCCTTTATGGCGCCACTAGGCCACGCCCCTTCTGTCTCGCGATCTTGGGCCTCTTCTACTTCCGTCATCTACTGCCGAAAACCGGACCCCTGCTTTTACCGACGAACGCTCGAGATGTACGAAATTAAACACACAACATCTGCACCTGTCAAAACAAAGAGGAAGGCCCTCGAACGCTGCAAATTTAACAAAAAACAGAAGCAGTGCGTGCGTCTCGATTCATAGCTTTGTGATAAAGAGGAAGAGGAGTAACGACGAGGACGAGGATACAAAGCCTGAATTCACGTTGGATGACAACCCGTTGAAGAAGAGAATAATTCGCGACAAAATACTCCTCGCATCCATTGACATTTGACAAAGGAGACGACACCAATACCGCCGAAAACATCGACTGATCCTATAAACCCTGGAATGACGGAGGAAAATCGCACTCAATTCAACTCGATGTCTGCCCAAATTGCAGCGGCGACGGCAACACAAGAAAAAACTTCGCAAGTCTGAAAGAAGAAATTAAGAAAAACCGGCAAGAATTCCAGCTAGCAGTCCGCGACCTGGAAGACAGACTCACGTTTGTGGAAGAGAAAATCAACGCCCATAACACCGAAATGGACGAAAATTTAATGGCAAGAATAGAAGGAATCGAACATAAACTGGACACTCTGCATCGTACGGAAACAGGCCCTGTTCCTGCCGCGAAGGTACAAGACCTTAGCAGTAAAATCGCGCGCATGGAAAGAGACGCGATTCGTAAGCACGGTTCGAGACTCAACCCGAAAACTAAACCAACTGTAACCGGATGGCAAGAGCAAGCAAGCACAAGATGAGACAGAAACAATCTACCTCCTGATCGCACGTTGCCCTATATATCAGCCATACAGGGACTACTATCTCAAAGATCTACTGCCTCCTGGTCTCGGTACACAGAATTTCCCAGCGTTCCTGCTCGCCCTGAACCGAACTGACTGTAAAAAATTATTTCAATTTGTAAATCGTAGCTTAATGTTAAGAGCGTTTGTGTTAAACGAATAATATACAGGAATGAAAATGTGATATCAATTGCCTCCGTGGATTTTAATTTGTGACTAAGATAGAACCTGAAAACTACGAGAAGAAAGAAAAGTATATACATAGGATTAAGTGTACACACATTTGTTAACCCCCTTGCTGTAAGAGTCTTACCTGTACTCTTTCGAAAAGCAATAAATATCAAGAGACGCGGCAACGTCTTGAGACAAGTACATTTACCTCTCTATTTACCGACTGACAAGACGCTGCCGCAGTATCTCTTACTCGAAGCAACTCATTTTAGCCACTATTTTTTGAGGTTAATATGTTATATTGATCAAATGATAGCGCTTTGAAGATTTTTTTAGATATAATAAGATACTGCAGAAAAAAATATTTCGTTTGAGACCAAAACGACCTTCGTACCTTTCTTCCGTGCACTGATATCGTGATTTATGTCTCGAAACTTGCCTGAAATATTTTAAAAAATTCAGTCATTTTTCGCACGGACGGGATCCTATCTTTCGCACAGACGGGAGCCTAACCGATCGGTATACCGATCGGTATCCCCATTTTATTTTATATAGGATTATTAATTTTTTTATATTACTTTAAAGCATTGAATTAGAAATAGAAATAATAAATAAACTGTTTTATTATTTTTTTTACATTCAGTGGTTATATATTCATTCAGATTCGGAGGTTATATCAATTTTTCGTAGTATTGACACTACTGAATCATTTGATGTGAAAAGTGATAAAAAAGTGATTTAGTATTTTCTGATGTAAAAAGTGGTGACATTATTATTATATGCATTGATGGTTCTAATCTCTTTCAATAAATTCAGTCGTTCTTTTTTATTTTTAAGGTTTCTTGATTAGTCAATTATCCTGTTTTCCTATCCTAACCTTATAACGTCATGTAGCATAATACCGGATTTTTAATGAGACTATTTTATCATTCATGAATAAAAGAAGGATTTTGTTATTTCTATACGTGATAATTTTTATAGTGTAATAAGGTTTATTAAAGTTTTTTTATTTTTTGCTACTTTGCAATTGACTTTCAAGCTCCCAATGACATGCAGTGAAATAATGTGCCTCTTGGTGAAATTAAATATCAAAACTAAGACAGAAATAATAATAGAGTGTGCTTCAATTTATATGCATAGCAAGTTTAATTTTTTTAATAAAATTAATAAAATCAGTGGTTATTCAGTCATTAACTGAGATTTGCGTAATCCAGTTTTTTAATGCAACCACATAATGACACTTAACATCATCTAGCTATATTGCCTGTTTATATACTAAATTCAGTGACTTTCTATGTTTGTTGGTTGATTAGTTACTCTTAAGCTTCTAATGTTATCTGGTAAAATTTAGTGGTTTTTATTTGTTCAAGCATAATTCAATCATACGCAATCTCCCAAAGTCATTCGATATGGTGCTGAGTCGCTTGGTTTGACAAGTTATTATCACAACTTATAGAGGAATAATAAAGTGTTTTTCAATTTCCATGTGTAACAAATTTTATAAATTTATATACGTAACAAGTTTCATTGTTTAATATATTCATAAAAATCTGTGGTTATTCAGTAATTAACAGAACTTTGTGTACTATAGTTTGTTCGAACCTGCAACAAACACCATACAGCAAAAAAGATGATATATATTTGGTGATTTCTGTGAGTTTTATTTATTGCTTCATGATTGACTCTGAGCTCACAATGTCATCGGATGAAATACTGGATTTTTTTATAAGAGAAGTTATCAGAACTGAAAAAAAAATTAATAAAGTGTCGTAAATTTATATGTGTAACAAGCTTCATTGTTTAAATAAATTCGGTAAAGTTAGTGTCTATTCGGGTTTAACTTGGATTTGTGGATTAATGTTTTTCGCAACCTGCACCTTCTTAACATTGTCCAGGAATAAGTCAATTTTTATTAAGATAAATTTTCGGAACAAACAGAGGTGGTGTGACTTTTCTAATAGACATTTCTTTTCTAAACTTAAATAGAGTAAAAAAAGTCACCTAGAAAAGACATGAAAGCTGTCAGTCTTAATTATATGCAGGTCCTGATATATTATAACGATAACACACATCACATGACATTAATCAAAATTATCTATATTGTTAATTTTGTAATTCTCCATGAAAAAAAACCTACAATTTTTATCTTGATACTTATACCGTTTTTTAATGTGGCAGTATTTTTAGGATTCTGACTCTGATTTTGAGGATTTTATGAGGATTTTGAGAAGACTTATAGTCTGAATTCGATAAATGTTCTAATTTGGAAAGATCGTTGTAGTTTATAGTAGAAAACTTAAACTAAATCAATGCTATATTATTATTAATTATTTGAAAAACAAATTACTTTTATAAAATGTTATCCTTTTTTATTCTCCTTGGATGAACCATGGATTGATGATTTAATATAGACTTTGCAAAAAGTGTTGAAATCTCCCCAAAAAACACAATGTGTAAAAAAATTGAGACAAGAACATTTACGTGCGTGGTATCAATACCCCGATAAAAAATAGTGTGTTAAAAACTTGAGCCATAAAAAAATTAATCGGCACAAAAAGTTGTGAAATAAATTTTAAATATCTGCAGCAAGTCAAATACATGTTGCATTTCGCGTTACGGCGGTATCGCTGCAGCTCTCCCTCTCCCTTTAGAGCAAATGCATCGATGAGTGTCCAGCCCGCAAGCCTTCACAACGTCGACGTCGTTTCAGACGCGAAAATGCGAGCGAATCGGTCCAGAGATAACCGAATCGAGCAGATCAGGGCCACTTAATTAGAGAAAATCCGCTTATTCCGTTTTTATTTTGAGTCTTACATGTCACCGTTCCTCCGGAGGCGTCGAGGCAAAGTACAAAACCGGCGGAAGAGAGCACTGATCACCAGCAGCAGGGCAGCAGCAAGTCGCGGCCTAGGACCGCAGCGGCTCGATTCGATTTTGTAGAATCTTTATCAATTTTTTGTAGCCTTAAGTATTTTTAATTATTCTTATTAATTTCTTCATTCATTATATCGTGTCAGTGTTGCCAAAGAGCATGAATTCCTCATCTGAGAATTATAATCTTGTGTGGAAAGTTCTTTATTAAATCGTTTTATTATCATTCTACATTTGTGACATTTTATTCGCGGTTATTCGCGAGACCCTCCGCTCTCACCCCCCACGACTCATTCTGTCGCTCTTAGCCGAGCAAATTAGTGACTTTGGATCGACCTGTTGTCCCTTCAGGCATTAATAGAAGGGCCTGGCGCCCTAGTGCATTTTTGTGTATTTCAGGGTGTCGAATTTGTCGAGCGATTCTCCGGGATAATTTTCCCGAATTATCTCGGATTAAAGAATCGTGTCACAATTTGGCGCCCAACGTGGGGCCCGAGAGGAGAGTCTCATCGGGAGAATAGCCGCGGAAGGATATTAGAGTTCACCGTAGTTAATAGGTGCAAGCGGTGTAGTTACGTGGCTCGTAACGAGAGCGACGAAGACGCGGCTAGAGCATAGGTCGCTCGCGCAAGGAGAGGAAAGCGTGAGCCGCTGACCGCTGGCGCGACTCAGAGCGCCTGGCCACGCGAACAATAACAAACAGCGACTACTCCGGCGACGATTTAGACGTCATTTTAGTTATCACGGGGAATATAATATTTCTCGAAAGAAAATTTTATTTGAGAAGCTAACTGTTGGGAGCGTGTGCACCCAGCCAAGTGCGAGAGTACGCGGGATACGAGGCTCGCTATACAGAAGGAGACATGATATCTCCCTCCCGCAACCAAACGATAGTGAATCGCGTTTTGAAAATTAAAATTATTTTTCGGAAAATTGAAAATTCTTTTTGAGACTTAAAATTATTTTTGAAAATTAAAATTATCTTGGAAAATAAAAATTATTTTCGATTATTAAAAATTATTTTTGAACATTAAGATTCTTTTTGAAAATAAAAATTATTTTTTACAATTAGAAATTATTTTTGAAAATTAAAAATTATTGTGGAGAATTGACGTTATTTTTTAAATTAAAACTTATTTTCGAAAATTAACATTATTTCTTTTGGAAAATTAAACTTATCTATAAAAATTTAAACGTGTTTTTGAAAATTAAAACGAATTTTTTGAAATGGGAGTGTTCTTAAAAATTAAACTTATTTTCGAAATTTAACATTATTTGTGAGGGTTAACATTATTTCTAAAAAATAAAATTATTTGTGAGACTTAGAAATTGGACCTGAAATTGGAAAGTCGTTTGAAGAGTTAAAGGTTACTTTTGGAAACCCCCCATTATTGTTAAAGTCAAGTTATTCTCTAAAAATAAAATCATTTTTTGAGTGTTAGCAATTCTTTTCGAAAATTACCAGTATTTTTCAGAATTAAGAGCTACTTCGGACAATTACAAGTATTCTTGAAGATTATAACTTTCTTCAATGAAAATTAATTTTGAACGTTGCCATGCTTTTGGGAAAATTACAATTCTTCTTGAGAACTGGAATTAATTGCATAAATTAAAATCATTTTCGAAAATTAAGAATAGTTGGTAAATTGACATGATTTTGGTAGATTAACAATTTTTTTTGGAAATGGAAATGATTTTGGTAGTTTAGTTGATTTTTTTTTTTTTTGGAAAATGGAGAGGATTCCTGCGAGTTTTGAGAGCTATTTGGAGAAGTAAAAGTTGTTTTTACAAACTAAAGTTATTTTTGGAAGATTAAAAGAAATTTTTGAAATTCTCCGTATCTTGGTGAATTAAACATCGTTTCTACAGATTATTTTGGACCATAAGAACTATTTTTGAAGCGAAAAAACATTTTTGGGACTTAACATTATTTCCGAGAATTAAAACTTGTGGTTGACTCGTTGAATTATTTTCTATAAATTAAAATTAATCGAGTCAATGAAAAGTATTTTTGGGAAATTAGAATTTCAGTTGGGAACGTCAAATCCCCTTTTGGAAAACACCCTTATCTTCGAAAATTAAACCTGATTTTTTTTCCATTAACATTGTTGGAAATTGAACATTGGTTTTGTAGAATCATCATTATTTTTGGGTAATTAACCTGTTTTGGACTCTCAGACTTGATTTTGGAATAACTCATGTGCTTTCGACCCTTCGCCTTATTTTTGGAAAAACCATTTTCTTTGGGAATCAAATCTCTTTACTTTTGGAAAAAAATTATTTTTGGTTGGAAGTTAAAATTATTTTAGAATTTCGCAAAGTATTCATCGGAAATCGACTTTATTATCGAAAACTCGAAATTATTTTGAAAAAATTAAAATTATTTTGGCATAATTAAAACTAGTTAGGGTACTTGAAACTGTTTTTTGGAACTTAAATATTATTTTGGGATAATTAGTTAGTTATTTATTATGCATGTTTTTGGAATACAGTGATTCATAATGCAGAGGATTCTGTATCATACAATTTAAAAACCTTATAACTACATAACAACGAAGGAAGTATCGTACAAAATAGTATTTAAAATATGTTTTTCCCTGAGTAACAATTTCATTTAAGCGTTCAGCAGCGACTCTCTGAGTTTAAAGCAGCTTGACAAGTAGTAAAACAGCGCCTTAATGCTATTCTGATCGTTCTGTGAAAGCAGTATTTGCAGGTTATCCTCCTTACTAAGATCCTCGGAGAACTTTATCAGCAGGTGCTGTTGGCGTAGCGGTTCGTACATAGGGCAGTATAATAGTAAATGCAATAGGGTCTCGATTTCGTTGGAACGGCAGAGCGTGCAAATTTGCGTAGGGTCGTATAGTTGAACCACATTGTTAATTATAAACCGGCGAGTGTATCTGGTGGCCAAACGCACCTGCATTTTGACTCTGGTGAAATTAACTGCTCAGCGATCGGGATAAAAGCAGAGAAAATTGTCATTTAAACTTCTGGAGAGCAGGATTTGATATGATGATGAATTAGAGAATTTTTGCAAGTCGCCTATCCTCAACCGCTCTTCAAACGCTCGGAGTACGAAATCCTTATGAGCAGCCCAATAAACTCCGTTCAAATTTGTCCAAAGGTTATCGTTATTGGCTTCGCCTAAGATTAATTTAAATTGGGTTACCCAGTTGTAAAGCGGAGACGGTTTTACTCTGTCAAGCTCTATTAATCGCAACAGACATATTTTCGGCAATCGGTCGTTTTCCTCATTTAGTACTTTAATTATCCACCCCATGGCTAGTTTAACAACGTCGTAGGCAGCACCCCTGAGTCCCAGCTCCAGCCTGATTGCGCAGCCCGGCGTGCATTTCGGTAGGTGAAACAACTGTTTGAAAAAGTTGACATGTGCTGTTTCTAGTACTGAGGTGTACCTCAGACCCCATACGGCAGCTGTGTACAGAAGTGTGGATGCCACGACGCTGTTAAACAGCTTCATGATTGCATCCCATGAGTCGCATTTTGCAGTGGCTAGGATGGATAGTACAGACAACGTGGCAACCTTGGCTTTACTCACTGCAGTTTTGGCGGGTAGAAGGCCGAGCGAAGAGTCGGAAAAAGTAACACCAAGATACGGGTATTTATTTACTACCTCCACCTGCTCGCCTTTGAATAAATAGTTCTTTGAGTCTTTGCTTAGCTTGCCACCCGCTCTAAATACCATAATTTGGGTTTTCGTTGTGTTTACTGTCAGGCCATTCACGTCACAGTACTCCGCCAGTGCTTTCAATTTCCGTATGAGGTCGACCGGGGAGTAAGCCAAGATCACCAGATCGTCTGCGTACAGTAGCGTGAGTAGGTCGGTCATGTTATTCAAGTCGAGCCCTCTCAGGTTTCTCTTGCGAAAATAATCGATCATGTCCGAGATATAGATTATAAAGAGCAACGGACTTAGGACTTCTCCCTGGAGTACCCCCTCGCTTACCTCCGCTGTGTTTGAAAGTCCCGCGTTTGTTTTTATTTGCAGCGTGGCGGAATCGTAAAGCTTCTTCAGTATTCTTATGATTTTCGGGCTGATGCCAAACTGGTACATTTTATACCAAAGCTTATTTTGTGGTACCGAATCAAAAGCACGCTTGAAGTCAACGAACAGTGCGTAAACCTTACCACCGGGTTGCCTTAGGCGGAGGTGAATCGCAGATTGTAATGTGAACAGATTGTCCATGACCCCTCTGCCCTTCCTAAAACCCGCCTGCTCTTCTGGTATGAGCTTGACCGCGGCGGCCCACTTCTCTAGGCGATCGTGAACAATCTGGGTGAATAGCTTCGTGATTGAGTTGACCAATGCGATACCGCGATAATTAAGAGGATCCGCCACGCTGCCTTTTTTGTGGAGCATACAAAGTGTGACTTTAGACCAGACCTTGGGAAGCTCCTCTCGGACCAAAATGCCGTTAAACATTCCCAGTAAGTATGCGATCCACACCTCAGGTAACGATTTAAAGAATTCGCTCGCTATATTATCCACGCCCGGGGCTTTGCCCGACTTAGCGTTAGTTAAGCAACCGAGGAGCTCTTCTGGAGTGATGGGGGAACCAAAAAGGACATCCGATGGTCCTTGGAAAGTGCCAATCGACGCAATTCTGACCGGGTAGTTTGTTTGCAGAAAGTCGTTCCATGCCTCCAGGGATGGAACCTCCACTTGTTTGGGCCTGCGCTTGCAGCTTTTCACCGCACTCCAGAAAAGCTTCGGGTTATTTATATTCGCAAACGCTTCGATTTTTTCCGACAAATACGCCCGTTTCTTGTTTTTCAGAGTCAGCTTATACTCTTTCTTGGCCTGTAGGAACGTATTTAACTCCGGGTTTTGATATTCCGCTTTTTTGAGTAACTTCGCAAACTTTATGACATTATGTCGTTTCTTATCGCATTCCTTATCGAACCACGGTTTGTGAGTCCAGTTTGAGCGTGAACCTCCAACTGCTTTCGCCATTCCCGCCGATATCGCAGTCTCGGAAATTGCAGCTCGCATGTTATCGTAAATCTCATCAATATTCGTTGTAGAAAAATTTAAGAAAATGCGCGGTGACGATCCTAATTTATCAAAATATTCCTCTTTACTCTGGTTTCGCCAATACAATCTGTTTTCCTCTCGATCTAGCGGTCCGCGCGTGTACTGATTCTCCTCCACCGAATCACACTCAACGAATAGCTCCAATATTACGGGGAAGTGATCAGAGCCAAGAAGGTTTACCCCTACCTCAAGACCTTTAACAAATTCAAGCTTGGATGCTATGACCCACACCAGGTCTATGGTACTCTGCCCCGTTGAACTGACATATGTGTGTTGTGCGGGACGGTCGCCGGTTGAACGCCCATTTAATAAAATGAAATCATTCGTCGACATAAACTCTGATAATATAGGACCGCGCTCGTTTATGAAGACGTCTAGGGAATCTCTCTCCTCGTATAGTAGTGTGTCTTCAAAAATTTCCGTTACTGGATTATCCTTTACACCGACTCGCGCATTGAAATCTCCGCCCAAAATTATAATGTCGTCTGGGAATCTAGCAATTATGTCGTCTAAGGTCGGCTGTAAGAGCCCCAATAGGACCGCGAGATCGAGCGCTGGACTAAAATAAAAAGAACCCACAATCGCATGCCAGGGCACGCCAACAACTCTGACGATGCACCACCAATGTGAGACCTCGATAATTTCCGCTTTATATTTTTTATTTACAATAGTCACCAGCCCACCGCTAGCTCTCCCCATTTGGTGGTTCCTCGTAGCTGGGGCCCACGCGCTGAAGTGATCCCTGAGATTCTGTGGTAGAGCTCCGCCCTGCACCCGCTCGCACCACGTTTCGTAGAAACAGCCAACGTCCATTGCATCCCGAGTATCGTTGTTAGCCAAATTTGGAAGTCCCTGAGAGTTCCAGAAAATAAGTTTCACATGGCTCAGTTTTTTGACGTCGACGTTCGGTTGACAGCAAGTGCGGCGGATGACGACCTCTCACGCCCCTTCTCGAGTTTTTTCGTTTTGTTGTCCCAGAAAAACCACTCTCCATCCATCCTCAATTTCCGGTAACCAATTTTTACAGCTTTTCTCTCGTTCCTTAACTCTCTAGCTTTGAGTTTAATCTCCTTGTGGACCTCGAGTTCCGCAGCGGTTAGTTCGTGTTCAATAAAGATTTTTTGTTGTCCGAGCTGCGACTTTTGGCTCATTATCGCATCTTTTACGGAACGGCTGGTGAGTTTGACGACCAACATGTTGACATTGTTGAACTTTTTCCCAGAAACCCTTACATCCTCCACCGCATTCTCCGCGCCGAACGTTTCGTGTAAAAAGCTTGCCACGCTTGCACTGGGAGAATTCGCATCATAGTTAAGTCCCTTGATAACAATGTTGTTGTGTAAAAGAGCTCTTTCGCGGTCCTCGAATCTTTTACTCAGCTTCCGGAAGTCCTCGTTGTTGTCGATGCTCGTAGCGTTATCCGATTGAGGGCGGGTCTCTAGTCTTGTCACTCTTTCCCCCAGGGCAGCTAATTCCGCGTGAGGGTTAACCTCTTCGAGCTTGGCCTCTACCGCGGCGAATCTTTCGTCGACCTTTCGTTCCATTTGTTTCATTGCGTTCTCGTGCCGTATTGAGTTCTTGTTTACCTCTGCTCTTATTTCCTCTTTGATGCTAGCGAAGTTCTGGTTGTTGTTCTGAGTAACTTCGTTGAGTTTTCTCTCTAATTGCAATCGATTTTCCTGATTTTCACGTCTCATGGCGTTAAGCTGCTCCATCAGAATTTTGACAAATTCGGGTTCGGAGTAGCCGGAAGTCTCGTGCTGAGGATCCTCTACTTGTAGGCCCATTTGCGCAGTTATGTCACTTAATTTGGCGGTAACTGGCACAACTGGCGAAGATTCCCCGCCGTTGTGGTTATTCCCTATTTTTTGAATCACCGGCGACGTTTTTTCCGGCGAGCGTGCCATTAAATTACTTTTCTTGAACGGTGAGTCGGCTAAACATTTTTCCATCAGGCCTTTTTCCATTTCCGGTCTTTTTCTTTTCAGCAAATCTTTAATATTGCCAGCAGAACAGCTTCTACCACTGTTACGAAGGGATTCCGCATTTGATGGACGACCAGCTCTTTTTTTCGCGTCAAAAGAGATCCCTGACAGTGGCGTGCCGTAAATTTCTTGTGTGTCCGGCGTTGCGGTGACTTTCGGGGAAACATTACCGGCTCCTGGCACAGCTGGTACTAGCGAGGCCGCCGCGCTCGCGACGTCGCTCTCCCTGCTTGTTGATCGGCTATTCGTGTCACTGTCGCCACCTGTCGGAGAGGCGGCGTTACCTCGCAGCTTCGCGTCATCGTCGGTAGCTTGAGTAGCTCTCCGCATTGTTTACTTGCTAGAGCTAACCTATAAGTCGGGTCGACCAAGAATAATCCACGATAATGTGCCACTGTTACTATAAAAGGTCCGATTATGTATCACCAAATGAGCACCGCCGTGTGATCTTTCAACGAACGGGGATCGGTTTCCCGTGCGGGACTTTAATCCACGGCAATCGCGTCGGAAGCACGGATGACAGTCGACACACGTAACACTCGTTATAAGCCCAGAACGGAACCCCCCATTTTGGGATAATTAAAACTAGTTAGGGTACTTGAAACTATTTTTGGAACTTAAATATCATTGGGGATAATTTAAACTATTTTGGGAAGCTTAAAACCATTTCTTGAACAGACCTTCACCTTATTTGGGGAGAAACGACGAGTTTTTTTCAGAAATCACCCTTATTTCGCGCGAGTGCCACTATTCGTGCGAACTACTCGCCTTTTGAGACCGCAAATCGTTTTTGGGAATTGATACTTTAATCGACATTCCACGTTTTGGAGATTGAAATTTGTTTCGGAAGGTGAACTGGTTGTAACGGCTATTTTGGGACATTTAATTTTGTGAATTACTGATTTTTGGGGAAATTTAACTTTTTTTGGAATTGGTATTTTGGTTGCTGGAGAAATTTAACCTTTTGAAATTGTTAATTTTTTTTGAAAGTTTTTTTGGGAACGATATTTTTGAGGAGATTGAATTTAATTTTTTGGAACCGACAGCAGTGGACGCGCGGTCGGTGTGTGGCTTCGGCGGTCTCCAGAGTTAAGCAGCATTATTTGCGGTCATAACTTGGATGGGTGACCGCTTAGCCTTGCACTGGTTTGCGCGCCAACTGCTGAGCGGGAGGCAGTTTTTCTGAGTTTCTAATGTATTCTCATACAGTAGAAACTCAGTAAAAATAAAGCCGACTGTATCGGCCAGGTTTTCCGCAGTTTCCCTGTGCCCTCGTGCAAATGCGATACAGTAGTGCATTAGGATGAGTGGCTGCGGACAACACTCTAGAGGGGTTTCTATGAAGGAACGGGGAAAAGGGGAGAGGGGTAACGTAAAAGCCTGAAGAAGGCATACGGAAGACACCAATAATAAAAAAAAAAAATTTAATTTTTTGGTATTGACACTTTTTGGTGGAAAAATCTGATTTCTGTGGGACCTGATACCTTTGGGAAAATTAACTTTTGTGAATTTGATTATTTGTTTTCGGGGAACTTCCGTTTTTTTTTTTAAGAACCGATACTTTTGGGAGATTTATTAAGCTTTGTAGGAATCCCTTTTCGAAAGAAATATAAACGATTTCTGAAATAGGTACCCCCTGGAGTCCCGCCCGAAGTAAGCTTCACGTTTCATAGACTGCGCCGGCTCGTGTAACATTTCCGAGCCCGGCCGCAAGGGAAAATATCCCCCGCGATAACCCCGAGTACGTCGCACGAGTGTCACTGTTGGAAGGATACCTTCGTGCCTGGGTCCTACTGTCCGTACCGATTTGGAATTTGTTCATTGTTTTGCTTGTTACCTGTCTTGATTACCACCCGGCTGTGAGCCCCACAAGCGTAACTCCCGCACCTTTTCGTACCCGATGGTACTATCCCTGGATTTATCACCGTCTGTTTGTGGAGGGGCGAGGAGCTTCCGCTAGGTTCAGCCACGGTGGGACCTTCAGTCCACGTGGCCATCATAATTATCGCTGCGCGTGCAAGGTCCATGCCACCGTGGTCAGACCGATTAACTCTACGGCGAGCGACGGTCAAGAGTACTAGGAAAAATCAACTAGTTTGTTTTGTTAATTTTGTATATTAAATTAGTATTCGGGTGGATTGGGCCACCCACCTTCCGTACTGAGCCAACAAGTCGTTCGGAATTTGGACGGTGAAAAACCACCTACGTGCGTAACCATTTTAGTGTGAAATTTAGGAATAGGAATTAGGTTAAGTGACCGCGCGAGCGCGCCGTTTTTTTGTGGAGTTGAGCGAATTGGACCATGGACGACGGAGCTGAAGGATACACGCGTGCGCAGTTGGAAGGCTGGCTGCAAGCCGCGGGGCTTGATAGGCAAGGCACATCACAGGAATTGTGCGACCGAGTTCGCGCTAACTGGAACGCCATCATGGAGGCGCAAGTGGCCGCCCAGTCCATGCTCAATAAGAGCATGCCGGGACCCCCGAGCCCCGGGGGAGCGGCAGCCCTGCCGACCGGGGGATCTACCCCCGTCGGCCAAGCTCCTACGCAGGGGGCCAAGAAGACTCCCCAGCTCAGCACACTCACGCCGGAGGTTCAGGCCTCCTCGCAGCAGTACCCATCAACGCCTCCGGACCTTTTGGAAATGCGTGGTGGCTAGACCCGCCACCAATACCGGAATCCAGCTCGCTGCGGAAACGGATCGGAACGGGGAAGGAGCATAGGGCGAATGAACCTAAGAGTAGTAGATTGAGGGAGGCAAGATGGCCCGCCTCAACCTCCACCTCCGGTCCCCAGGTGAAAAGGACGTCCGAGAAGAGCCGGAATTAGGTGAGTTTCGCCGAACCACCGACCTCACAGACGGGCATTGCAAAAAGGCACCTCGCAGCGGGAGTGGGAGGACCCCTCCCGCCAATGCCGAAACCTCAACACGGGGCGGCCCCGGCCGCCTCCCCAAGAGCTAGCCCAGAAGAGAGGCCACCCGCCACCGCCCCAGGCGTACCAGGACCTCAACCATTGGATTTGAGCCTGGTCATGCAATATCTGGCCCAGATAGTAGCCCAGTATCTGCCAGCGACGGGACGACGGGGAGCGGCCACAATGAGTTCACTGACAAGAAGCTCGTCCGAGGCGGATAGCTCAAGAAGCTCCACTCCCGAGAGGAACCGGAAAAGAGAAAGAGGCTGTCGATCCAAGGGGGCGAAACCGCGCGGAGGAGACGACGACTACGACGTTCCGCGGGCTACCAGCACTCGAATGCCACACAGCCCGCGAGATCCACACCCGGTAGACTCGAGCCGTAGGGCTTCCGGAAGCACACGCAGTAAGTCCCGCCGACGCTCCTCATCGGAATCCTCGACACAATCAAGTTCGTCGCGCCACTCATCGGGAGGTCATCACCGGCGAAACCGAGGCACCTCGAGTTGGCAGCGACGACACCACGATAGCTCCGAACGGGAGGAGGATCCCCTAAAAATAAGCTACCGGAGGAGGGGATGCTTCCCTCAACGCAAATGGTCAAGCTCGGAAGAGGAGTTAGAGAATGACCACCGGAGGCCTCCCCGACGGACATCATCGCGAGGCAGAAGCTCCCACCATCGACATCGGTCCAGCTCCCCAGATAGTGATAGTATGCGACAGGAGATTCAAGAAGAACGAGACGGCGAAGTGGTAACTCCAGGCATAGACGGAGATACCCGAGCCACCCGGACACGGACGATTCCTCTCGGGACCGGTACAGGTCGAGAAACGGGGGGAGAGACCGATCCTCCCCCAGGCGGAGCTCATGTCACTCGTATGGCTCGGGACACAGCAGTGTGTCCGAGAAATCTCTTCCCAGCGTCGAACATGCTCGGAAATGGGGAATCAGCTTGGGAGGCAGTAAACAGGAGAGCACCGAAGATGTCCTCGTCCATTTTACGGATAAATGTGATACGAGGAAGATCGCAAGAGAGGATCGGCTCACTCTGCTTCCCGAAGTTCTGAAGGGCGTAGCCCTCAGCTGGCACCGACAAAATAAGCATGCATGGCGCTCGTGGTTCGACTTCTGTCGATATTTTAGGTCTTGGTTCATAGAGGATGCCAGCCAAACGAAGCTGGAACAACGCATCCGAGACAGGGACCAAAAACCCGACGAAGATGGCGTCTACTACATCGTGGCTTTGAGGGATCTATACGATCAACTCCCCAAAGCCATCTCGGAAAGAAAGCAATTGGGCAGGGCGTTTGAAGGATTGCGAAAAGACTCCTTCCTTTTCCTGGACCGGGAAGACTTCACCTGCAACGACTCGTTCGCAAAAGCGATCCTTAGGGTCGAAGGCAAATGGGCGAGAGGGGAATCCACGAAACGGGATTCCAAAGACCAAGGTCCGCGACCACATCGCGACCTCTTCCCTACACCGACCAGGGTATGCGCCGTTAACGAGCCTGAGAAGACGCCAATACCCAAGGAAAAAAGGCCGATAAGAAGAAGAGTCGCACCCGCAAACCATCGAGCTCGAAGACACCGACTACCGAGAAGCCGGAAGTGAAAGGTACTTCCCCCACGCGTGGAGGCAAAATTTCGGAAACACCCGCAGCCACATCGCCGCCGGAGGTCAAGTCAACAACCCCACCGCACAGCACGAAAAGAGGCCATGACGAATCGACCGGACCTCGAATGCTGGAACTGCGCGTAGAAAGGACATGGTGCGTTGGCATGCCCTCAGCCTAGACAAGTGAGGTGCTTTAAGTGCCATACCCCGGGCTACACGGTGACTACTTGCCCCACCTGTTCGAAAAACGGGGCAAGGGGTTTCTACGAGAAGTAACCAGGAGTCCCCTCATAGTCTTTGGAAAACCGGGAGCGCGGGTGATTCAACCGGATCCCCCCTCCCCGCGGATAGAGCGTGGGGCAAAGCCCCCCGCGCCTTCTCCCAATACCTCGCCGCTGGCTAGGAGCTGGCCTCCGACACCTTCGTCGGAGATTCCGCCCCCAGCAGTGGTGCATGAGGCAAATTGGGTAGATGCGACCCCTGGGCCTTCTGTCAGGAAGGGGGGGGGGTGTCGTGAAGTCGTCGTTTTGGAAAACCACGACGAAGAAAGAAGACGCGCTTTCAGTGACAAACGCGTCTCCTGGTGGGGAGACCTCCCTAAACGTGGTCCAGGGAACAACATTAGACACCCTGGCCCCCGAGCACACCTTAATAATTTTGGGGGAGCCGGTCGAGACGTCGATCAGCTCCATTGCATTGCTCGGGCCAGCGTCTGAGGAGGAAAACTCGGTCGAGGTGGCGGTAGCCACTCCCGAGTGCGTCCTACTGGTGAATGCCGACGAGGAAATTTTGAAATTCGGAACTCGAGGCTCAGCATCGGTCGAAATGAACGCAGAGTCTTCGAATATGGGAACACCGGCATCGAGGGATGGACCCTCGGAAATAGGGGCATTTGGCCCTCCCGAGCAATCCACGCGTTCCTCCGCCGAAGAATTAGGAAAAGTCGGACAAACCAACTCGGAACCGCTGTTTGTCGACAAAGAAGAGTTGCTGACTATCGGACACGCGAGCACGGCGAAGGTGTTAGTCCCCCGGGAAACATTGGTCACGGAAATCGACAGGATCTCCTGTTACGCCCCACGCCGAGGGCAGGATGATCGAGTATTCATCTCGGCCAGGGTAGGGAAAAGGACTCTTCGGGCATTGGTGGACTGTGGATCGAATCGGACCTACTTAGATCGAACGGGTCTCGAGATCATAGCACAGCTCAGCCAAACGATCAACCCGACGCCATGGGTGCGTGTCACCGTGGAGCCAATCTCGGGGGAAGTTTCCCTCGATGTTAAGGTGGATGGTGCCATCCGAGCGATGCTCATCCGCGTTTTTGAGAAGCTCCCACAACCTTGTATCTTAGGAATGGATTTTATCAAGGTATTCGGATTCAAGATGGACGGGGATAGCCAGACATGGGCAGTCGTGTGCAGCACAGAACGCCACCCCTTCTACGATGATGCCGCCCGGACCATGGTAGGCGACGAGTTTCTGGGAATCGCAGACTTGGCCGACGAACAAAAACAACTAACTGATTTTTTGGAGGAATATGTCGACCCAGTACGTGCCAAATTCGGTCTCACCGAACTCGCCGTCCATAAAATCGACGTGGAAGGCCACGAGCCGATAAAAAAACGGTTTTATCCCACCACACCAATTAGGAAACGAGCCATGAGGGAGGAGGTCGATCGGATGTTGGCGGAGGGCATCATTGAATGCTCAACTAGCAGGTGGTCATCCTCGGTAGTCTTAATACCGAAGCCCAAAGAAGGGTATCGGTTCTACCTGGATTATCGCAAAGTCAACAGTATCACTAAGAAAGATGCGTATCCGCTGCCATACATGGACGGTATCTTGGATCAGCTCCGTTCGGTCAGATACATTTCGACCATTGACTTAAGTCAGGCGTACCACCAAATTCCGATGGATCCGGCCAGTAAGGAAATTACGGCATTCACGGTACCAGGCACGGGGTTGCTGCAGTTCACCCGAATGCCATATGGACTGAGCAACACCCCCGCTACCTTCTAGTTGGACTCCCTCATAACTTCGGAATTGGAACCGAATGTCTTCGCTAATCTCGACAATGTTATCGTAGTAACGGAGACATTCGAAGAGCATTTGGATTGGCTGCACAAAGTCCTCAACATTATCAAGGAGGCGGGGTTAGTGATTAACCCCGACAAGTGTGAATTCTGCGCGAGCGAAGTGCGCTATTTGGGCTTCAAAGTTAACCGCGACAGACTCCAAACGGATCCGAACAAGCTCAAGCCCATTCTCGAGTACTCGAGACCGTGGACGGTTAAACAACTCCGCCGTTTCATAGGGATGACCTCTTGGTGTAGACGTTTCATCCTTGAGTATGCGGAGATAGCCTCTCTGCTACACAAGCACACCAGCATAAGGGCGACTTGAGAGTGGGGCTCCGCCCAGGAAGAAGCGTTCGAGGCCCTCAAGAAGGCCTTGGTTACCGCCCCGGTGCTAACGCACCCGGATTTTTCGCTGCCCTTCATCCTGCACACAGACGCCAGCGACAGAGGACCGGGAGCGGTACTCCACCAGCTCCAAGACGGAGAAGAGCGCAATCATTGCATGCGCCAGTCGGACTATGACAAGCCCAGAGACCCGCTAAACCACTACCGAAAAGGAGTGTCTAGCCGTGGTCTGGGCCATACAAAAATTTAGACAGTATCTCGAGGGCTACCATTTCACGGTAGTCACCGATCACGCGAGTCGTACCTGGCTGCAAAATCATAAGGATCCCGCGGGTAGACTGGCGAGATGGAGGATGAAACTGCAGGCCTGGCAGTGCGACATCATCCACCGCAAAGGCACAGAACACAAGGTACCAGACGCATTGTGCAGGATGTACGAAGATCAACCACACTCGTACCAGTCAGAGCTTTGCGCCGTGGAAGATACCCTCGAGACAACTTGGTACGAAGAAAGGGTAGAGTCTATTCGAAAGAACCCCCACCGATATGATGGATGGATCTTATCAGAAGGTCACCTATTACTATCGGCCCAACATCTTCAAAGAAGCCGCCCTACCCGACTTGGACGCGTGGAAACTCGTAGTTCCGTCAGAAGACCAGGGACGAGTATTGAAGGAGATCCACGATGACCCATCATCCGATCATCCTCGAGTGGATCGCACATACCACCGACTGGCCGTTCTTTATTATTGGCCAGGCATGTATCATGAAGTAAAGCACTACGTGGGACGATGCGAAACTTGCCTGCGCCACAAAGTGGAACAACAAGGACCGGCCGGCCTCATGGGCAAACGCTCCATAAGCCAACAGTGGGCGGTAGTAACCGCCGACACCATCGGACCTCTCCCTCGTATTAAAGCGGGCTATGCATACCTCTTAGTCTTTGAAGATTTGTTTTCGCGGTATATCGAAGTCGCGCCCCTGAAGAAAGCGGATGCCAAATCGATAATAACCGCCTTCGAAGAATTGATCGTTTATCGATGGTACACCCCGGAAGTGCTCCACACCGACAATGGAACCGAGTTCGTAAACAAGACCCTGAGGGAGTACGCGGATACGTTCGGAATCTATACGACCACTGTGCCACCGTATCATGTCCAGGCTGATCCGGTAGAGAGGGTGAATCGTATCTTTAAGACGACGATCACATCCTACCTGGGAAAGAATTACAGCGAATGGGACAAACATCTGCACGAATTGCAGTACGCGGACAACACCGCTCCTCATACCAGCCTCAACCACCTCAGCCCCATGTTCCTCAATAATGGGGGGGGGGGGAACCAAGACCTCCCAGCTTCATGCGAGGGGAAGTAGACCCCCCAGCAGAGATAACGAAGGACAGCAGAAAGACATGGGCTGACCGGATGCAGCGAATTGTTGAACTTCGGGACCTCGTCACTCAACACATCGGTAAAGCCTCGGATCGTCAGGCCCACTATTATAACAAAGGCCGGCGAGATCTCAATATGCAGTAGGAGATATTGTGTTGAAAAAGAATCGGATTCTATCGTCGGCTGCGTAGAACGTTGCCGCGAAACTCGCCCCGAAATACGCGGGCCCGTTCACCGTCACAAAATTAGTTTCATCCGTGGTGGTCGAGTTAGACGACCTCACTGGTAAGGCCGTTGGGCGACATCACGTCGCCCACTTGCGCAAATACGCGAAATAGGAGTTTTGTATTCTTTATTGTCGGCATATTTTTTTAGTTCCATATTTTTTTGTTTTGTATTCTTTCATCTTTTTTAGTTTCATATTATTTATTTTATATTCTTTATTTTTCCTTTTTTTGGTACTTATTTATGGTTATAGTTTTCGTTTTCTTGGGTGGGGAGGCGACGGGTAGAAATTGTCCCCGCGCCTCCCAACCTCACTGGAGAGACGCCGTTGGGGCTCTCCTTTCTTCTGGGCGAAGGGCCTCGCTCCTCCTCAGACGGTTTCAGTCGAAAGTGCTACTGAGTTTATTTCCCTTCTAACCTCCCACATCCTAGCCGTACCCCCGGAGAAGTAATGGGAATGGTAGGGAATTTTTGTCTTTTGGATCATATATGGTGACGGGAAATTGTTTATTGGAAGAATTATTGGCCTTCGTCTGGTCGATCGAGCGGGCTCTGCAGGTGGCTAGATGGACAAAAGGAGGGGCAAGCACAGCACCTCCCCGACCTCGCACTGGGAGGGCGCATTTAAGGAAGGGGGAGTTGTAACGCGGCATTTCGCGTTACGGCGGTGTCTGTGCAGCTCTCCCTCTCCCTTTAGAGCAAATGCATTGATGAGTGTTCAGCCCACAAGCCTTCACGACGTCGACGTCGTTTCAGGTGCGAAAATGCGAGCGAATCTGTCCAGAGACAACCGAATCGAGCAGACCAGGGCCACTTAATTAGAGAAAATCCGCGCATTCCGTTTTTATTTCGAGTCTTACATGTCACCGTTCCTCCGGAGGCATTGAGGCAAAGTACAACACCGGCGGAAGAGAGCACCGATCACCAGCAGCAGGGCAGCAGCAAGACGCGGCCTAGGATCGCGGCGCGAGAGTTCCGGCCTCCCGCGACGACAACTAGCTCGCTCCGGAGAGACGACCATCGCCATCTTTCGTTATGTGAAGGGATGCGAATCCCTCCGCTCCGCGCGCCGCGCCGGCCCTAGCTTAGCGCCGCGTGTTCGGCACGCGCCGAAAATCGCCTCAAATAGCATAGAATAGTGTTCACGGATCACAAGACGTCGTATATCGGAGGAAAATACGAAAAGATTGGATTTATCAGTTTATGGAATATTCGAGGTGGGTCAGTGTCTTTATTAAAACTGTTGAGGTGCTGTGTGCACCCCAAAAATTGTATTCTTGTTCGAGAAAACGTTCGTTAAACTTGTCCACGATGTGAGACGCTTCTCGTCTCACCCAATGAGACCAATAGCTCGTATGTTAGAGTCGGCTGTATTCGATTTTGTAGAATCTGTTAATTTTTTGTAGCCTTAAGTATTGTTAATTAAATAATAATAATAATAATAATACTTTATTGCTTCTTTAGAATACAGTAGAGATTCTTATAGCAATGGGGGAGGGGTGGTAATACTTTGTGACGAGGCGTTAGTACACGTGCACCGAGGCCTCACGAAAGCCAGCGTAGCAACCGAATCGTTCCTCGTCGTGGTAAACTCGTAGCGTTATTCGAACGTGTGACTGCCGTGATTATTATATTACAGGATTCTCGGAATTAGAGCAAAGAGCCCGGAAGACGCTCGCGACGTCAGCGGATGGAAGGAGAGAGACAGCCGAACAACGCGACGATCGACGAAGTCGATCGATGGCAGGCCGTGACCCCCACCCCGGACGTCCGCGGCACGCGTAACCCGGCATTGCGTGCGATAATTACCGAAAAGATTTCAGTTAGCCCGGGAGCGTCCCACGAGAGACCCCGGTAAAAGATTCAAGTTAGCTTTTGAGAGCAAGTAACTCAAGTTAGCCCGGGAGCGTCCCACGAGAGACCCGGGAAGAGTTTTGAGTTAGCTTTGGAGAGTGAGTAACTCAAGTTAGCCCGGGAGCGTCCCAGGAGAGACCCCGGAAGAGTTAGAGAGTTTAGCTCCGAGCCGTGAGAAGAGACAGTAAGCCTCCGGCGAGTAACTCCAGTTAGAGATTTGAAAAAGAAAGAAAAGAAAGAAGATCACGCTCGAGCAGTACTCGCGCATCTTCAATAGATTTTGTTACCGCGTCGAGCGTGTTGCAACGTGTTTCCGCGAGTATTAGCGAACCGTGCGCGTGCCGACGGTAGGAATAGTGATCGAAAGAATAATTGTCCGCGTGGAAGCCGCTTCGCTAGAATTTTCGTGAGAAGCAGAGACTCGAGAGGACCGGCATCGTAGCGAGGATCGAGGCCAGAAGCGAAGGAAAAGGTAGGCGCACGTGGTGCACCATTTGTATTATCCGCGTCTGTAGAATCATCCTCTGTTCTGTCGGCTTCCCCGAATAGGAAAAATAACTCATTGAAAAATCGAAGCGTCGCGTGCGAGATAAATCCGCGAATCTTTGTTCGGACTCGAGTCACTTTTGTACTATATATGTTGCGTGATAATTTCCCTATTATTGTTGAATAAATTATTGTTTTGTTATTTTGGAAAATAGAGCTCGCGTTCGCTTAATTAATTTTGCATTTGCCTCGAACTGCACCCCTTTCCAGCTATCCGGTCAACCGGTGAAGAACTAAAAGAAGAGTAGTAAGTTTCCCTGACTTTCGGGAATATAATAGAGAGCCTGGCGCCCAGCGAAAACCAGTAAATAGTGTGGAAAGTGCGGAGATAATTAAAAGTGCGTATAATTCTGGGCGTCGTTATATTTGGTCGGCGCTCCTCGTCAAGTCGCCGAAATACTTCCACGAGGGGCACGTCACAACTTATAAGTTATATTTACAAGGCAGAGATTCAGCATTTTTCCTAACCAGTAAAACATTAAGAGTCGGCGTTCGTTACATACTGAGAGCGAATGCACGCAGCATCAGTGACTTCGTTATAAAATTGATGATTTTCTTTATACCTCCGAGGTCTTTCGTTAGCAGGAGCTCAGCGAAATTCTCTAGGCAGACTGGATTTCCTAAATAGTAACGACTGTATGGGTCGTGGATTGGGCAGTACAAGAATATATATTCCAAAGTTTCCGGCTCGTGCCTGTTGCAAATTTTACAAATCTGATTTGCTTCCAATTTGAATGTCATTTTGTTAAAAGCTACAGTGTTGACGTAGTAATTAGCCAGCCGCACTTGAGCAATCACCCGTTTCATGGCATGAGGACAGCGAGCATTCATATAGCGAGCAGCACCTTCGTTGATGCCTTCCGGAAACCACAACTGAAGCGAAGTAGAATTTTCGTACTCGTCTAAGTCTTTAGCTCTCAGGAACTGATTGTAAGCACAAAAGGATTGAGATTCTGCACGCGTCCAATCTGCGCGATTCGGTCTGATTAACAATTCACCGAAGCCAATTTCCGCAATAATGTCTTTTAACTGCCACACCCAATTGTACTTCTGGCCGTCAACATTGGTATTCATTAGTTCAACAAGCCTTAGGAATATTTTTTTAGGCAATATATCATCGCTCATTGAGAGGACTCTTTTAACCCAAACCCAGATCAGACGCATGACTTAAAGGAACTGTGCACAAAGTATTTTTAATTATTCTTATTAATTTCCTTCTTCATTATATCGTGTCAGTATTGCCAAAGAGCATGAATTTCCCATCTGGGAATTATAATCTTGTGTGGAAAGTTCTTTATTAAATCGTTTTATTATCATTCTATATTTGTGACATTTTATTCGCGGTTATTCACGAGACCCTCCGCTTTCACCCCCCACGACTCATTCTGTCGCTCTTAGCCGAGCAAATTAGTGACTTTGGATCGACCTCTTGGCCCTTCAGGCATTAATAGAAGGGCCTGGCGCCCTAGTGCATTTTTGTTCATTTCAGGGTGTCGAATTTGTCGAGCGATTCTCCGGGATAATTTTTCCGAATTTTCTCGGAATATAGAATCGTGTCACAGTATACAGACAGTATTTTTTACATAACCTACAGAACCTTAAATAAATAACTTAAAGAAACAAAAGAACCTAAATCATCTAAAAAGAAATTCTCGCATTGAAAGGTGAAAAAATCAGTAGCAAATAAAAAATTTTGCATTTTGAAGACAAAAATGCAGACGACAAAAATCGAGAAAAGAAATTGGTGTAAAATAAATTTCGACATCCCAAAAAATTAAATGCAGTACTTGGCGAGTTTCTACGGTTAATATGAACATTCAATAATGATAAACTATATAGGATACTTGGCACACTCGCCAAGTACTGCCATTTAATTTTTTGAGATTTAAGAAATTTATTTTTCACCAATTTCTTTTCTCGATTTTTGTTATCTGCATTTGTTTGAACAACATGTACTTGACTTGCTGCAGATATTTTTAGTTTATTTCACAACTTTTTGTGCCAATAAATTTTTTATGGCTCAAGTTTTTGACACACTGTTTTTTATCGGGGTATTGATACCACTCACGTAAATGTTTGTAACGAGCCGCTTCGGCATGCTCGCGTTCCTATGGTCCTCCGAGGGCCATCTATTAGCGTATAGATGAATGCGTGCGATCGCTCACTCACCGATAATCTATCGACGTAATGCGAAACCGATTGAGCGTTTGAACTACCCCTACGTCACGTCCGAGAGGCTTCTTACATGAATGTTCCTAGTCGCTCTTCCCAGTCACCGGTACGCAACAGTCGAGAGCACACACGTGCCTCCAAATATTCTATTATAATCTTTGTCAATCTTTCCGACAAACGGAACAATATCATTTAAAACAAAGAAAGTGTTGTGTTTAAGTGGGTGTCAATTATGCAATAAGGTAAAGTAGCTTATTTTTCAATTTTAATTGTGCTCCAAATTGTCAGGATATTCGCAGACGAATGTATCTTGAATTATGCCATGTGGCCGCCGATCTTATACGTCCTTTACGCCTTTATTTAGGACATCGGTGGCTGGGCAGTTGGTAGCAAACCGCTCCAAAGGTTTAATTAAGCTGAAGTCTCATTGCTAAACATCCTAAAAAATGGAAAGGAGATATTTCTCTCATATGTACGAGTACCGATTTGCCTCGTGAAAGCCGTACCTCAGCTTCGGCCATATTATTCGAGGTACTCGTCTCTGTGCCCGCAAGACCAACGGTCAAGCGAGCGCTCCGACAACAACCGCCGCGCTGTCCGCACTTCCCCGCGCGCCGGACCGACTCGCACGGATATACTGCCGCTACAGTCGACGCTCGCAGTAACATTCCGCATGTGCACGCGATAAGTACCGGCGACCTTTTGCGTCTGCAAAACCTATTTTATAATTTAGATTATTGTTTGTCGAATTGGTGAAATTGCTATGCGTGTATGAATGACATATGCAACTCGATGATAATAATTAATTATACCGTGGTGATCTCGTATTGTAAATTATGCAACCACGATCATATTCCGTTGCGTCTGCCAAACCTATTTTATAATTAAGATTATTGTTTCTCGAATTTATGAAATCTCTATGCGTGTATGAATAACGTGTGCAACTGGATGATAATAATTAATTGTGCATGGGTGATCTTGTATTGGAAATTATGCAACAACGATAATCTTTCCCTTGTCGGTCCTCAGATTGTTAATCATTAAAGCGGTTCTCTTTCCTATTTTATCGTTATTTCTTTTTTTTAAAGTAACTATTTTAACGGAATCTCACCTTTCACTAAATTGGCGATAGACCACGTTTCAAATTATCATTCTTTACAAATTGTTAACCGACCTGAACAAAATTAAGAAAAATCAACCCATCAATTACATGTTCTTGTCACAATTTCTTTACACATTGTGTTTTTTGGGGGTACATACATACATACATACATACAACTCAGGTTCGACAAGAGTAAGAATTCAACATGAATAATATTTCTCAGATACATTCAGATACAAGATTTAAAAACAAAAACATATGTATAATCGATCGTTAGAAATACTGCATTCAGTTTATCGATAGAATCATACCTATACATACACTTCGATATTGAATCAGGCAATAATGCCTTTCAAAATAAACATGATGCGGGGCCCGCAATAATACACGCGAGAATATTAAATTAATAAGAAGAACGCGTAATGCGCTAGCGATGCATCAATAGCATAGGGCTCGCAGCGCGGTAGCCAATTAATTCAAGGCAACGTTTCCCCCCATTTCTAATCACAGTAAAATAAATTAATGACAATCAACAAATTAGCAAAGGGCGTACGAAATACCCTAGATTTAAGAAACACACACAAATCAATTATTGAATGATAAATTAAAACAATACTTTACATATCTTACCTGCCGCGAATTATAAAATCACGCGACAAATCATTTCAATTTTCACATTGGATGGAGAACAATTAAGTGCAACTCGAAATATATATCTTATTTCAAAGATATATATATATATATAACAAAGTAGATTTTTTACAAGCTCTGCCCTGTAGACTGGCTCGATGGCCATCACACACAACCTATATTTTATTTTTGTTATTTTCTAACTATATTTTAGGATTCAGTAGAGATGAATATTTGGGGTAGAAATCATCCTTTCCCTCCCCCTCCCCTTTTATATTCCTGGTATAAGTGCGTAATTTTAAGCTAAGCCGACCAACGACACCCTCAAGGACGAGATAAGAGAGACTAAGGCAGCCTAGGCAGAGTGACGTGAGGAGAGTGTGGGCTGGAAAGCAAAGAATATCTGACCCCGGAGACAATCTGACAGCCACCTTTGTATACTCCGCGCTACACGAGTAGCTTCCACGTTCGTGCAGAGATATGTTGAAGTTAGCCACCCAACTGCGTAAGTGTTGTGACCGGGTTTTTTAGCCCTCGTCACAAAGAGAGCGGAATTTCAGGCTCTCGCATAGATCGGCGCGAGAAACGATGTTCTCTCTTCCGGGACGAGTCCCTGCCAGGCGATCAGACACGATAATTCGGGAAAAACTATATAAAATATTACGATAACTAATTTTGCCCTGTTTTTAATCTTATTTTATATGTAATTTCTGCCGAGCGGGCGACGGTTGTCGCCAGTAAATGTTCTACGCGTCGAGATCGTCGAGAGTAGTGTGGCGGGCAGCCAGCTACCGCCGCCTGAACAGTGGGCGAGTCATGATTCCTCCATCACGCACCACGGCGAATTACATCTTTCGCTACCTCCTGTGGTATAGAAGCCGTCTTCGACTCTCGGTCTCGCAACTCTCTGTCTACAGCATCCCCTACGTCGCTGGACCATCGTTCTCGTCATCATCTCTGGGCTTGTGGCTTTGCCGCGTCGCAAGATCTCATTGCATCGGACCTCTATTATACGAGCGTGCTCGGCCTCGCATTGTCGCGAGGTGCAAGACTTATTCCAATTTCGGAAAGATCTGGAAGACGAGAATTCGGTTGCGCGAGAGGGTGGAGTCGCGTTCAGCGCGATCGAGAGCGTCGAATTATCGGGGACTCAAGCGTAGGATCTTGAGGAGGAAGGACGTGGTTTTCGTGCCGATCTGTGCACATCGTTCGAGGGAGAATACTGACATCTCCGAAACGCGACGCCGCATCTCTATCCGAGGAAATCTCGAGAGGCTGTGGCTACGGCAAACTACCCGGTCAGACCGTCGTTCGTGTCCGTTTTGAGACTAGAGTAAAATAGGGCAAACCCGACGCGATATCGTGGTAACGGCATTTTTCGTGCGCGGTCCATTAACTTTCAATACGGGGAAAAATCCGCACCTGTTAGAAGTGCGAGAGTAATTGTTGAGTAGTTGAGTCATTGGTTATTTCCTTCATTAACCCTTTCGTGTCTGGTCGTTTCGTATGTTAGTTATTAATTTATTAAATTAAAATCAGTAGTAAAATTCGCGTGAGAGTCCCTTCCGATAGCTATCGTTCGGCCACGAGAAAAGTAACGGTCGCATTAAAAGTCAAAGGGTTAGCCTTGAACCTCGGGAAGTGAGGCTCCCGTGAGCCACCGCCTGCTAATTATTGTATTGAAGATCCGGTGGCCCGATCGGGATAGGACTAGCTTTCCGAAAATGGTGAAATTAATGATTGATTTAAGTAAGAGTTGAGGGTTTAGAGCCGTAAGATTTATAGAGCCGCTACGAACGGTCAGGTGAATGTATTGGTGTGTGTGAGTTGTCTGGAAATTACGATCTCGGAGTGAATGTTGTACTGTGTCGAATCTGAGAGGAACTAAGCAATTTTAATCTTGTGAAACATCATAATTGTGAACTGTGGGATTTGGTTATCGAGAACGAGCGTGTGGTTTGTCGCTTCACGAGCACGCTCCGGTGAAATCATTTGTGGAAAGAAAAAAAAATTCTTGTGGGTTCTCGAATTTGGTGGAGTTGCTGAGTATCTCCTGTACACGCAGGCCTAATCCACTTCCCTCTACCAATACCCCAGGACTGAGTGCCGCCGAGCCATCCCGATTCGCTATCGATCTAATAAAAATTTGTCGACCGAATTTTGGTTCTCGTTCGACTGGCGCCCAGAAAGATCGAGAACGAGGAGGGTTTGTGATCATTTGGGTAGGAAAACATCGTGGAAAATAAGGACGGTTAGAAATTACGGTCACAGTGTACTGGCACGCGGCCATCACACCGTCCAACTATGCTATACTGCCCTGCCACAGCACTGCTCGAGCGCCACTGACCAGCCACCCTCGATCCGCTGATCGATGCCGAGGCGCCGTAGTGCTCTCGAGCCGACGGAGGCCGAGGATTTCCGAAGTTACCCGAATACATCGAAGAAGAAGGCGGAGGACATTTTCGGCATTTTGAACCTTGCCGTCGTCGCCGTTAGTCCCGATAAAATATAGATTAAGTTGAAAGTGAACATGAAGTTTGATCACGGTGCGAAGTTTGAGTGTGTTTTGTGGAATTGTATATGAGTAATTTATGCCATATTTTGAGATCCCTCCCCCCCCCCGTAACCCTCGTATTTTTCGAGGTTGAAGTGTTGGAATTTAAGAATATTTTTATATCGAGTCAACCGGGTGCCACCACGTGGAGGTTTTTTGAGTCATTATCATTTAGTGTGTTTTTATTTTGCGGGCGAGGTAGTGTGATGGTGATCGCGACGATCTCGCATATTTTTAGTATTATATTTTCCTTGATATTATTTTTATTTCGCCCTGATTATTAAATATTCCCGTGCCTTTTTACCCCCCCCCCCCCCCCCCCGCCCGCCGCAGTCATACCGAGGTAATAATTAAGTAGCCATCGAGTTCGGGAATTAACCTCCTCGAGACCGCTCATCCCTCTACCCTCTAGCCGTGCACTGTTTTTTTTGTAAATTGTATTTCCCATTTTACATTTATTTTCTATCTTGCCATTTTTTTTCCTGTTTTGAAGTTATTACTGTATCAAGTGACCGGTAACATAACATTGCTACACGTTACGTAGCTGGCGCCCAATTTTTCGAGTGTATTCTTTCCTCTGCTCTCCCCCCTCCCTTGCCGCGATATTTATTTAGTTTGCTTAGTTTTTAGTCGACTTTCTTTATATTTTTTTCCCCTGTACCGATTATATTCTTTCTCTGCGAATTTGTCTATCATACACTTTTGTTAACTTTTTCATTATTAATTCAGCTTTCACTAACCCCGTCCTCCTTCTAATAAAAGGGAAGCCGGTTATAATATATATATGTAGACTAGGATTTTATTGTGGCTCACGCGCTGCGCGCGCTTGCAAAGCTTCAGTTAAGTATTTGGAAACATTTTTGAAACTGCATAGGCGTTTTTTATATTGGTCCCATAGAGTATCAAGAATAATTCAGGCTTCGGGGGGCCTTGTGGGACAGAAAAATTCAGGCCACGTAAAGCATACATGGAGGGACTAAAAATGCAATACCTATATATAGGTACTAGGATTGTATTGTGGCTCGCGCGCTACGCGCGCTCGCAATCTACCCCGCCTAACTCAGAATATTCACGGTAGCATGATATGCTACTACTTGGTTGGTAAACCGGAACTGTAAAGCGTCATCCACAATTTATCTTTTGGGCAAAATATGTGAACTACTGACTGTGTCTGAAGGACGGAAGGAAGAATTGAAGGATTAGAATAGTCCGGGCTTAGCGCCCCTCACCTTCGCCCCTGCCATTTCCCCTCCCGCTCCGCCGCCCCCTCCGGAGTCTGACGGAACCCACTGAATTTTTCCAATATTTCGGGTTTAGGGTTCATTCAGGCACTTAGCAAAATTCGGGTTTGGGGTCCATTGAGGGACTTGCAAAAAATCGGACTTGGGAGCTATTGAGGGGCTTCGAAAAATTCGGGCTTGGAGGCTATTGAGAGGGTCTTGAGAGGGGGCTATTGATACATTTTTTTCAAAAATAAGGAAACAAATTTTAAAAAAATAGGCCAAATACTTTTTAAAATAGGACTAAACTTGCGAAAAATAAGCCTGCATTTTTCAAAAATAGGACTAAACTTGCCAAAAATACACCAAAATTTTTCAAAAATTGGATTAACTTGTCAAAAGGAGGCCAATTTTTTTTAAATAAGCAAAATTTTTCAAAAATCGGCTTAAATTTAAAAAAAATACACCAACATTTTTCGAAAATAGGCAAATTTTTTCAAAAATAGGACTAACTTGCCAAAAAAGGCCTAATTTTTCCAAAAATATGACTAAACTTGTCAAAAATAGGCCTAAATTTGTCACAAAAGGCCTTTTTTTCAAAAATACGTTACAATTTTTAAAAAATGGGCCTACATTTTTCAAAAATAGGCAAATTAAAAAAAAACAATACACCAAATTTTTTTTAAAATAAGACTAAACTTGTCAAAAAGAGGCCTAAATTTTTCTAAAATAGGTTGTGACCCGGCGCGTGCTCCGTGTCCCCACAGTTCCGCTGGAGGCCACCACTCACCACCAATTCGGTATTTATGTAATTTCTTTTATTATATCGAGTCTTAGTTATTATCAAGAGTCGCGGTAGCGACTCCATGCCAAGTTAAAAAAGAAATTATTAAGTTATTCGTAAGTTAGAATTAAGTTTATAGTTTCCCCCTCGGCCCTCGATGGAGGAATGAGTGTAGGTGGGTTGCTCCGAAGCGACGTTGGAAGGTAGCGCCGGCCGAGAGAAAACGCTGGAGCTACAGGGCCGTCGCTGCCGAGGTTGAGGCCCGCGGTTAGAGCGTAGGCAGAGGGGATGCGCGACACTGGCGCTTCCCTGCTCGCCGCCTCGCTCGCACCGCCAACCACTGCCACCGTCTCGCCCGCATTCGAACCTTGCTGTCTGCTATGCTTGACCCGCCGGCCAATCCCCAGGCGCGCGGTCAGCCCACTGGCACCCGACACACTGACGGCCCTTCAGAATGCCTCCATCCGCAGTGTGGTGGTAGTAGTCGTCTGAGCGGTCTGAGTCGTCCGAGCGCTCCGGCCTATTCGGCCGTATATGCACGCAATACAATTTAAAAACAATAAAAAGTATTGCAATAGCGCGACGGATTTTGATTTTTTTCCCGCGTATAATGATTTTATTAAAGGAGTTTGGGTTCGTAGGAGTATAATAAATAACATATTTTAATACAAATATAGAAATGTAAATATTTTTATTGTGTACAATAATTTATACAATATCGATAGATCGCTTTTAACTAATGCAAAATTTGAACGATTTTTTTTTCTACTGATTAATTTTTAGTTGATGTTAATGAGACCGTCGAGGTATTTTCCCCTTTTATACTTGGAGATACAGGAGTCGCGACGCTTTCCTGACAATTAATTTGGACTTCATTTTGCTGGCAATGAAGAAGTTGTCGAATTTCCTGACACTTAAGTTCTCTTTGCTTGATGAGGCACGAGATCACAGTGTTTTCAACCTCCTTATTTCCATCTACTTTCTGCGCTTTTGTGGCAGTGGGCAACCATTCGAATTAATCTCAAAATTATCCTCTGGCTTTTTTACAGAGGCTGGAAAGCTAAGTTCTGCAGTGGTGTGGTTGTTTTTGATGATTTGTCCTCTTCAATTCAAGGGAAAATTGAAGGCACGGTACCTTTTACCAAGCATGGTACTCTATAGGGCGACTGCAATAAATATATAAGCAATGACTGATGCATATTTAACAAATTAATTATTGTCAATTTAAGGGGCCCGAGGCAGACAAAAAAGTTTATTTGTAATTTAAGGGCTATTTTTTTCCTCACCAATGAAAAATTTGAAATAATTATATTTTTTTCGGATCGCAGCGCAGGATTTTTTGTCACTAGATACAAAAATCCGTCGCTGCGATCCTAAAAGAATATAATGATGTCAAATTTTTTCAATGGTAAGGAAAAAGTAGCCCTTATAATAAAAATAAACTTTTTGGACTGATTCAGTCCCCTTAAACATTAACTTAAATAATCATAACACTTATGGCACCCAATATACATGCATCGGCTCCCGGAATTTGTCGCTGCCCCATAATTTTTTCCTTTGGGAAGTGAAGTTCACATACCGAATGGCCAGATTTAACATCACCACGCTTAAATGCGCTTCTCCACAATTCTAGAGATGCCGAATCTCTCGAGATAGTAAAAAAATTGAATTTTTCAGGATTTGACTTGTACTCGGAAGTACAACTTGGCACAATGCACGTTGGCATCTTTACAATGGGAGACACACTGGACCACTGATCCCGAATGGGGAAAAATTCTCGACACGACACTTTAATTATTTTACAGGTATTCTCGATTTTTTCAATTAATGTACGAAATTTAATTTTTGTTTTGAGGTTACGATCATTAAATGTTGCCGAAGCGGACGAAACATATATATATATGCCAAGTCGCTCAAACTACCTGCAGCGCCATGCTTCGGAACTGTTTCGGAGGCGACATTCTGGCGTGAAATTTTACGTATTAGACTAATGCTGAGTGTCCCCGGCCTGCGGGCGGTCTCCCATTCGCCGCGCCATCAGCCAGCTGGCTAATCAGCGACGACTTCCAGCAACGAAAAAGAAGAAGCCGGCCTGCCCGCCACTTCAGTTAAGCTGCGATACGAGCACGACGCCATTGTACTAGCCGTGGATTAAAGAGTGATTGAGTGATTATGTGAGTGTAAATTCGAGGATTAAGATGCTGTACAAAGAGTGAGTACTCGAGTACGATTTCTATTACCTCCAGTGTACTTGGGACCCCCCCCCCCCCAGGCCCTCCGCATTATATTTTCTTAGCCCGCGTATTTTTCCTCGTCGCCGCGACAGGTACAGCCGGGTGAGAGACACCTGTTGCACATGTCGCCCTAGCCAGTGAGTTCCGTACCCTTCATAAAATAATCGCCTCGTAATCTTTCCCGTGATAGAAAATAATCCCAGTCTTCTTCATCGAGTGTTCAAGATCCCCCTCCCCCTCCTCCCGATGTAATAATTAAGTAGCCATCGAGTTCGGGAATCCACCCCCTTGAGACCCGTCTCTACGCCCCGCTAGCGGTGTTTGAGTTCTCTTCTATTTGAAATTACGTGTCAGGTGACAGATAAAGCAACGGTGCTACACGTTACGTAGCTAGCGCCCATTCTATGCTATTCTACTAGAGTCTTGCCCTTTACTCCCTTACCCCGATATTCATTTAGTCGCGCAGCTTTTAGTCGATTTCATTTGTATTCTTTTTGGTTTCGTTGACATTTTCGGTAACTAAATATACTTTTGTTATTTTTCCCATATCTATTTACAGGTTATACTTTATTTTCCACAAACCTTCTTCCCTCTCCTAAATAAAGGGAAGCAGGTTATAAAATTGGCGCCAAACGTGGGGCCCGAAAACAGGAAAATTCGTCTGAGTCGCGAACCCGCGCCCGATTTTCGTCAAATCCCCTCAGTGCTCACCTCGGTACCACCCCTGTAACCCCTCATATGATATTCCGGTGAATGTAGGGTCATTAGGTTCTATAGGTTCACCGATTTTGTCCTCTTGGCCTTCCGATCCTTTTTCTTTCATTTTTACAAGTTTTCCGATTCTTTAGGTTCTGTAGGTTCTTTAGGTTTGGGTTCTTTAAGTCCTTTAGGTTCCCGCATTTTTTTTATACTTTAGTTTCCCGGATAGGTGGCATCTAGGTGGCGTTTAGGAAGGTTGTAATCAGCAGAAGATTGTACAGCATCTTGGTAGAACTGGAAAGTGAGATCCGAGGAGTCGATCCGTCCCGACCAAGCAATTCACCGCGTTGCCGCTTTTTAGGTTAGGTATCATCAACCGGCTTTCTGAGTGATCTATCGGCTTAGATACTTTATCGGAGATTCCTTGAACATCGCCTGTTACCAGGAATAAAGGATCACTGCAGTATAGGGCACTCATACAGTGTCCAACTAAGGATGTCCTCACCAAACCCCCCTCTGGGGAAATGTGGAATATGCAAAGAACACCGTAGTGCAGCCAAGGCAGTGACAATAATATGTGACGGTTGCAACAAATATTTTCATTCGCAGTGCACCCATCTGACAGCATCTAAGATAAGAGTTATTAGAGCTAAAGAAGAGACTCATGCTATTTTACTGCGACAAGTGCCAAGGAACCCTGGAGTATGGACCTGGACTGTATAAGGTAACGAAGGAACTGCAAAATGAGAATACAGAGCTAAAAAGTGCTCTGAAGGAACTGGATGCTAAACAAGCTAAAACCAGTAGCCTTTGTAAGGACATTGAGGCCATCAGACAGGAGGTAATTAAAGCAAATAAAAAGTATACTCCGCTGGATAAGTTTGAAAGCGAGATGTTAAAAATAAATGAGGACATGGGAGCCATAAGAAGCACAGTTGAAGCAGCAGATAGTGAGGTAACAGAAATAAAAAAGGATCCAAGCATCCTACAGGGCACAGTCGATGCAGTGGAAACCGCTCTCCAAGCAAACACAGATTCAAACAAAACCTTAATTAGCAATTTTAAAAGCCTAAAACAGGATGTGACTCACATATCGAAGTCAATATAAGACCCCAGTATTATGATGCGCCTGCAAGCCATGAATCTGTTAATATTCAGTATGCCGGAGCAGACGGAGGGGCCTGTTGCTGGAAGAGCTGCGAACGATAGCGCAGAGGGAATGAAAATACTGAGAACCATCGCAGATGTTCTAGATTTAGGATTCAGAGCGAGAGGACTTGGCAGATTCACAGATGAATGAGTACGCCCATTACTGATCACGCTCCCGTCCTAGGAACTAACTTAGAATATTCTGAGGAATAAATATAAATACAGCGGGCCGGTTGTCACCCGAGGTGATCGGACTCAAGCGCAAACAGACAAATTCGATGCAGTAATGAAACAGTTAAAGGATATGAAAAGCGCAGATCCAAGCATCTCGAAAAGTATAATTCAGCGTAACGGAAACCCGGTGATGATCGATACGAAACGTCGAGGAGCTACAGCGCCCGCACAGGGAAACTAGATAGGAAGACGGAAATTCTCAGACAGTATTATCAGAACGTCCGCGGTTTACGCACAAAGCCAGCAACTCTTCGTGAATCACTGCCTACGAACGCTATAAATTATGATGTGATTATTTTTACAGAAACGTGGTTACATCAAGGTATAAAGCATGCGGAACTGGGTCTCAAAGACTATTTATTATACAGAAAAGACAGGCCGGAGGGCGCTGCCGGAGTGAGGAGAAGTGGTGGTATTCTCATCGCAGTGCGGAGAGAACTACACAGTGCGGGATGTCAAATAGAGGAAGGAATTGTAGAGCAAATCTTCGTTACAGTCGTAACGGGTAACCTAAAATTCGTAATTGGCGGTGTATATATTCCACCCACGGCGGAGTCTGAGTCGTACCACGAGACCGTCAGTATTACTACGAGAGTCGCTGACTCATTGGCAGACCATGAGCTCACATTGACAGGGGATTTCAATCTCCCTCGTGTCGCCTGGGTTAGTGAAGTAGACGAAGTCCACAGTGACGTGTCTAGAGCGGAACTGGGTTGGAGCGAGAAAGCGGACATCCTTAGAGAAGGTTGCGAGTTCCTCGGACTAAATCAAGAGTCAAACCACTTAAACGACCATGGTAATGTAGTTGACCTAATCTTTAGCCAAAGAAGGCTTAAAATTGAGGCTGTTACAGAACCATTAATTGATGAGGATGCCATTTTTCATAAGACTCTCTCTTGTGAGATTCGATATGAAACTACAGCGTCTCTTGAATTTCAGCAGATTGGATACGATTTAACGGGGGAGCGTGGTTTAGAGGCTTCAAAATATCGATTTTTTCGAGGATTTTTTTGGGAAGGAAAGAAATATCCGATTGAAACGAAACTTTCAAGATTTATTGTTATATATTTCAGCAGTCTTCTCAAATTTTTTCATTAAGATACATGTCATATTATGCCTGGTACAAGCATTTCGCCGAGGCGCCTCGAGTGTGCATTTGTCGTGCGACGGGAAAGATGCAGGTCGCAATTTCCATCTGAAACAAAGAACCCAAAAACAAACTTATTTTTCAATAGTACAGCTTCTAGTTAAACCAAGAAAATTCAACAAAAAGTGAAAAATTCAACAATTTTTCGCAAATTGAAAAAAAAAAATTCATTTTTTTGGAAAAAAATATTCACTTTAGATTGTTTAAAAAGTGGGTTAATCTTAACTTTCTTAAAATTTTTTAGGTTCAACTAGAAGAGAATTTAATCCCGAATACAATCCATCTTGTCTCGTTTCGATAGGACGTTTAATTTTTTCCCTATCTTTCGCACCAATTAGGAAAAATCGTAAAAATGAAAAACCGAGAAATCGCGCGTCAAAGTTTTCGTATATAAAAAATCGTAATTTTCTTGACCTTACCGCATTAATATGCTAATCAGCGATTCCTGGTCCATAGAGTTGCCGATGGTCGGGTCTGCCGGCTGTTCTGGCCTCTTTACTTGAAAATGAAGCGCGCCTGTTTTCTCAGGTGAAGCGCTCCTTATCGGCTCTCTCGGCGAAATTGTTGCATTGCTGTCCAATTTTCAAATCTAGTAACTGCATGGTTTTCAATGCTCCACTGTAGCCTTCATTGAACATTCCTCCAGCGATGTAAGCAGCAATCTCGTCGATTTTAATGCCTGAGTGAAGGTGTTTAGGTGTCATGCGCCACACAGTGAAATTGAACGACTCGTTCGCATTTTGTGTGTGTCCACCCAAACCCCTCATTAATAGCTCGTCCTTAGATAATACCTCGTACACAGTGTAGGATATGAGAGGATGTCGGATGAAAGAACGTAGACACTGAGTTTAGTAGAAAACGTGTGAAAAGTATTTATTAAATGAACAAAGGAAATATCTCGTATTCTCGAGCGCGGAGATGTTGCCTCGAGTAACGCCGGCAGCGGACTGGCGTCTCCACCACGCCCCTCCTCGCATGTAAGATCGCAGCGCGCGCGCGGCATGCTGCAGTTTAATTTTTCGGACAGTGTTTTACATTCGGCCATTTCTGACCTTCTGACGTCCTCGGCAGAATAAGATTCAAGCGTCGAATAACGAGAACATGGTACATGAATAAAAACTTAAATTAATTCTTAACTTAAATTATAAGAGTATGATATGAAACGCTTCACTTAAACCTTTGAAAGCAGGCATGAGCTTATGCGACACTCCGGCCGTACTATCAAAATTCTTAATCGAAACTAAGTCACCTACGAAATACTCGTGAGCTTCTTTGCGCTTCTTATCGGCGTACTGTTTATTGTACGTTTGCGAACGCAAAATCCTATCGGATGCGCTCTCTCTAATCCCGTCTATATCGGATCGTTCTTGCTTATTTCCGTCACACACATATTCGCGTAAATTATCTGCGATCTTTTCGCGTTGTTTGATGCCAAATAATAATCGGCTCGGCGTCTCGCCCGTGACTTTACTTGCGGAATTATTCAATGCGTACTCAGCGTCACTGATAATCTTATACCAATACTTGCCCGCGGAATCGTCTGAGAGTTTGGCTAACATTGGCGTTAAAGTCCGGTTGACCCTTTCGACCTGGCCATTGGCTTGCGGTGAGCCTGTCGCGATCTTAATGTGCTGAATTCCGTTGCTACTCATAAACTCTTCGAACTCGGCGCTCGTAAAACAACTACCTCTATCCGTGATTAACGTTTTCGGTCGCGAATAATGTTCGAAGTATTGTTGAAGACTGCTAATCGCTTCCTTACTACTCGTAGTCTTAGTCGGATAAAGTTTTACCAATTTCGTGAAAGAATCAATTACAGCCAACAGATGCTGCTTGATTAATCGTTTTTTGTCTATCGGCCCCAAATGATCCACGTGTATTGTGCCGAAGGGAACCTTGCCTTTGGGAATCGAATGGATCAGACCTTCGACCTTCCCGCTAACCGGTGAAAACGTAATGCATTTAAGACAGTTCCTAATGTGACAGTCTACGTTCGCGCGAAGTTTCGGGAACCAATAATTTTCCAGAACTGCTTGAGCCGACTGTTCGGTAGCGAGATGACCGAACTCGTCATGGTATTTATACAAAACGTTCCTCTCCACCTGTTCCGGCACATAAAACAGTAACTTTCCTCCGTACTTACGATATACGAGGCCGTTCCTCATTTCATAAAACTTATCCTCGGACTGTTCAAGCTTAGCGCGAATCTCGACAATTTTCGGATCTTGTCCCTGACATACCGTAACGTTCCATTCGAATGGATTTTTTTCGATTAAACCGATAGTTCGGCTGAGGGCGTCCACATGACGCATACGCGTACCAGCTCGGTATTCTAATTCGTAGTCATAGTTGAGCAGAGCGATTGCCCATCTCTCCACTCTCCGATTGACGTCTTTCTTCTTAAGGGTCATCGTAACTGCGTTGCAATCAGTCATAATTTTAAACTTTAGTCCTTGAAGATAAATACGGAATCTTTCTAATGCGTACACTATCGCGAGAGTTTCGAGTTCGAAACTATGTAGTTTCGATTCGCTTTCTGACGTTCGTCTCGAATAGTAGGAAATCGGATGCATTTTACCGTCTGTTTTCTTTTGCATAAGGATTGCTCCAAAACCCGCAGAACTTGCATCACAATGCAATTTAGTGTAGTCGTTCGGGTTATAAATCGCCAAGGTCGAAGATTCCGTGAGTTTCGTTTTGAGCTTCTTAAACCCCTAGCGGATCTGAAGATCCGCAAAATAACCGAAGAGTGACCGGTCGTTATGGAACAAAAAATCACTCCAGAATAACCCAGAAGCATCATAGTGACTGTCGGGTAACCGTAAAGTGACCCGAAATGAACCCAATATTCCGTTTCGAGTTACCATCCGGTTATTTGAAGAACTTTCAAATAACCGAAAAAAAACTTTTAACAAACTGTCGGTTACTTCTGCGTTACTTTAAAGTTTGTTTCTGGTTAAAACATTGGTCGTTTTGTAGTTGCAATCAGGTTCTTTTTTGTTCCAAAATAACGGTCGCTTTGTCGGTTACATTATAGTTGTGTTACGGTAAAGCAACTGGAAATGAACCTCATAATGACAGTTACTTGTATATGACCGTAAAGCAACCACAAAATGACGGTTGCTTGGATCCGCTAGGGACGCGTTGTACTCTGTTTCTCCGAAACTGAACGTCGCGTTCGCTTTTGTCAAATCATAAAGGGGTTTTGCAATCGTCGAGAAGTTCGCGATAAACTTTCTAAAATAGGAGCAAAGCCCGAGAAAACTACGTACATCGCGAGTGTTTCTGGGAATCGGAAATCTCTCGACCGTATAACCTAAGTATTCTACTTCCGTCTGAAGAAAATAACACTTGTCGAGTCGCAACTCCAAAAGGTTATCCGAAAGTGTCTTAAACACTCGCTCGAGAATCTCAAGATGGTGCTCAATCGTCTGAGTAGCAACCAAAATGTCGTCCATGTAAATAGCCATATCTCCGGCTCTCATAAATTCAGCAAAATTACGATTTATATAGCGCTGAAACGTTGCTGGCGCTGTACGTAACCCAAAGGGCATTCTTAGCCACTCATATTGGCCTAATGGAGTCACGAACGATGTGTACTTAACCGATTCTGACGCGACCTTAATATGGTGGAAACCATCTTTTAAATCTAATAACGTAAAGTACTTTTTGTTCCCTACAATCGCCAATTGATCCTCAATAAGAGGCATAGACATCTCTCGCAGTCGCTTTGTTAAGAACGCGGAAGTCTACACACATACGTGCTTTCCCGTTTTTCTTCTCAGTCAAAACGATCGGCGATGCGAATTCGGATTCGCTATCCCGCACATAACCCTTTTCTATCAGTTCGTCCAGAATAACCTGAAGCTTTTGCTTCTGGTCGTAAGCGAGTTTACGCGAAGTGCAGTGAAATGGATGCGGATTGTCTAAACGTAATTTCAATTCTGCTTTCGTTTTAGGTTCCGTAGGCCTCTGATAGTCGACGTACAACTCCTGAAAAATCTGCTCTAATTTGACTTTCGCCTCGTAAGGTATCTCGGAATCAACTTGCAAATTATCGACTAAGGAACTCTCGTCTTCGATCGTATCAATATTCAAAAGTTCTTGCCAAGCGCTTTCGTCAGTGGGTGACGTCAATCTAATACCGAACTTGTTCAATATATCGCGGCCCAATAACGCTGGCGTCAACGATGTTTCTTCCGGAACGACATAAACTCTAAGATTTTCTCTCGAAACGTCCCCGATCGAAATAGTCGCGTAAACTTTTCCCAAGAAATCTAATTATGTCTTTTTACACCCACAATAATCACGATCCGCCGAATCTAATTGGAGAAGCCCTTGTTTCTCGATAAAACGTTCTTTAACGAAACTAATCGGACTGCCCGTATCAAGAAGCGTGTCTAAACACAGTACTCGTTGTGCGCTAGTGTTCTTAATTTCATACATTACGAGCTTTCGGTGTTCGATGCTGTCTTCTTCAGCCGGATCCTCGTAGACGTTGGATACTTGTGGAGCGTTCTTCGCTTCTTTCGTTTCCTTATTAGGACAGTTCTTCGCCATGTGCCCCATCTCGCCGCAGGTGAAGCAGGATCCTCGTTCCCGTTTCGGTTTCGGACAATCGTTTGCAATATGCCCTGGTTTGTTACAGTTGTAACACTTAATCGGCTTTTCGCCGGTTCCTTCCTTCGTCGATGTCTTCTGTGATTTCACTTCCGGTTTCGTCTTGTCGGTTGACTTATCTGCTGCTGATTTCTCTCCGTGCTGTACATCTTTCCTAACGAACCGATTCGTAAGAGATCTCTTGCGGAAACCATTGAGCAAGTCTTTTACCGAATTAAAGTTTTGCATTCGGGCTTGATTCCGTAGCGTCTGATCAGGAATCCCGTCCACTAAATAGTCCAATAAATCGGCTTCTTCAATCGGCACTAAATTACCCAAAATGAGTTTTTCGTGGTAATAATTGTTAAACGACTCATTCGTTTGCCACGTTCTAAGTTCAGACTTCTTAATACGGTCAACTTTGCTTGGTCGCTGATCGAACGCATCCTTCATTGCTTCGAGCAACTCGTCCAACGTCATCTCCGTGTATTCTGATTTTGAGCGAAACCATCTATCTGCTTTCGACTTCAGTTTAGAGCTGATAATTATTTTCATAATAGCGTCGTCCACTGTGAAGAGTCTCTTGACCAGTCGGACTTGCTTTTCCCAATCTTCAAAATAACGATTTGTGCGGTCGAAATCGCCTAATAATTCCCCAATGCCTTTATCATCCGCACGTAACTGTGGCGGCGCCACGAGCGCCTCCGCTTCTTGTCGAACATGTCTTTGCAAATCGTTCTCCAAAATTCCATTTGCTGGAACCATTCCAGGATTTCTTACGTTTGCCACTCCTAATTCGCGTTGGGCTAACTCCGCTTCTCGTCGAGCTACGTCTCGTTCTTGACGCGTGACCTCAAGTTATTGCCGCAACAATTCATTTCTGTCGCGTTCAAGTTGAAGTTGAGCCTCATTGCGTTCTATGTCGTCGTCAAGGGGCAAGCCGTTCATCCATTCCCCTTCCGGATCTACTTCCATTAATCTGGCAATTAACTGTGGCTTCGAGCCTGTTGTTATTAATTCACGCTCTCTTAATTTTTCCTTAAGTGGCGGTACCGTAAAACGATTCGCTACATCCATCGTAATATTCGCAAATCGTTTAGTACCACTAAACACTTGAGTTCGACTCATCGACTAAATTCTCATAACGTCCACACGCATTAGTTCTTCGCGGAAACCGATCGTAATAATTTTCGTAACTTTATTGTTCACATAAATTGTCATAAAAAATCGTGCGCGACGATTCCCGTAAATATCGATCACGTCACACTAAATATCGACTCTCATCGATCGAAACACAACATAACAAAGTCTCAGCTATCATAAAATGTCCGTAACTCGCGGCGTGCTACGCGAAGAAGTTTCTCGAACGGCGTCTTTGTTGCGTCGCGCGCACACCTAAAATGGCGGATAACGAACTCTCTCGATCTTCAACACACGAACGAGCTTGTTTCGTCACTATCGCGCCACGAAATGACTTACTTAATGTTTTTTTTTTTCGTCCACAGGATCTACAGACCCCAATTACACATAAGTTTAATATACGTAAGTCCGATGCTAGACTGCAACTCATAAAATCTACACCGGTAAATCGTAATTTTAACACGCGCTGCCGTTGCGCATAATTTTTTTCTCTTTCACGTAAACCTCGCACGTTTTCTTGCGAATCCCACTTCTGATATTGTAGGATATGAGAGGATGTCGGATGAAAGAATGTAGACACTGAGTTTAGTAGAAAACGTGTGAAAAGTATTTATTAAATGAACAAAGGAAATATCTCGTATTCTCGAGCGCGGAGATGTTGCCTCGAGTAACGCCGGCAGCGGACTGGCGTCTCCACCACGCCCCTCCTCGCATGTAAGATCGCAGCGCGCGCGCGGCATGCTGCAGTTTAATTTTTCGGACGGTGTTTTACAACAGGACGAATGTGCTTCTCGACATGTTCGTCAATTAGACGTAGTGGATGTTTAAAAGCAGCCAGGGTGTTTGTCGCTTCAGCTTCGCGCCACTCACACCAGCTTTCGGCGCCTTCCGGGCAATTGTCGTGGCGAGGTAATTCATCTGTAGAGCAATAATGATCAAGTGTCGCAATTATTGCATTTCTCATACCTTCTACAGAATTCAAGTTTCTTCGAATCGCCAGACCGTAATAAATTGTTAATTTTTTAAATTAAAGTCTCGGTGAGCCGCTTCCTTCCACCGAGCTTCTCTTGTTTTCTCTTGTTGCGGAGACGAGTGCCCATGCGCTTTTGTACATGTCCCACGCACTCGTTTTTGGTCACTGTGCACTTGTCGCCGTATGGATCACTGTTCAGGATGCCAAGAAATGTTTTGGAGTCGCCGTCGCCAATATAATTACTATACATTACTCCACATTTCTCGATGGACCTTGAGAACATTTCCAACATCGAATCAAGTTCCATTTTCCCGACCGAACATGCGTGATTTGAAGAACAATTTTCTTTATGGTTTTCATACCAATTTTCAAACTCGTCGTCGTTCAATGTATTTTTCTTAATGACGCAGGTATGACAATATCCGCTTTTAACGTCGAGATCGATCACTTTGCCACTGTAGTACCCAATAAGTGTAGTTACACCGTACAATGAAGTATATCCACGTTTCTTCCACGATCCATCACCCGAAACTTTCAAACGGTCAGCTGGTTTTTCATTTTGTACGTTAAGGTCTTTTTCCTCCTCGACGGCTTTTTTGCAAGCGCTCTCAAACATTGTTTTCGACGCTGTACACAGGTGTTGCACGATTTGGTCATACGTCGATTTTGCTAAGCCTTAAGATATATCCATAAGGCCACAAAAAATGTTAATGCCTTCTCGAATGCCTCATGACGAACATAAATCTTCTGTTGATTTCATAGCTGGTGTGAATTAACGGTCCGGATTGAATTTCTCGTTTACCGCATTTATACGACAAAACGATTTTGAATACTAGACCTCGAAACGTTATTTTCTGCTTACACGAATTGCAAATAACTAACTCAGAAATTGCTAAAAACAGAGATAAACTCGTTTATCCGATAGCAATGAGACGGATAAATTATAACATCGTCCGTAGTCGCTGACGCCAATTTGTTTTCATTACGGCTAGTATTAGCTTCTCCATCGTCCGATGACGAAACATTATGAAACTGATTGCCGTGGAAAATGCGCTTCCGTGGCTTTCCAGTACGTTCACTTGAAGATTTG
>OZ019979.1:12275179-12312403 GCA_963970395.1 Ephialtes manifestator
TTTAAAAAACCAATCTTCTTCCCGATTTTCTTAGCCACATACCACGCATGCTTATTAAACAATATAGATGTTCGTCTATTATTACTCCTAGATACTTTGTTTCTCTAACTTCTTCTATCACGTCATTTTCGATTTTTATTGCACATCTGTTTCTCACATTCCTCTTTTTTGGATCATGCACCAGCATAATACAGTCTTTTTAACATTTATTTTCAATGAATTCTTCTTCATCCATTCATTCAATATCATCATTCCATTATTAATTACATTTTCAATATACACCACGTCATCGCTACACACATACATTAACATATCGTCCGCAACATTTTACACGTACACCCACACTCTTTCATTTCATTTATTACCTCATTTATATATATAATTAATAGTATCGGGCCTAGCTTAGAGCCTTGCGGCACCCCAAATTTTACTAACAATTCTCGGATATATTGTTGTTATATTTAACTTTTTGTGTTCTCCCTTGTAAATACGATTTAAACCATTTTAGCGCTTTTCCACCTATCCCGTACCCCTCCAATTTATCTATCATTATTTTTCTATCTATCGTTTCGAACGCTCTCTTAAAATCAATAAATACCACGCCTATTACTTTACTTTCGTCAATTCTTAATCTCCATTCAATTAGTGTATCCTGCATTGCAGTTTCGCACGAGTGTCCCCTTCTGAATCCTGACTGTTCGCTATTTAAAATTTTATTCTTCTCTAAATATGTTAACAATCGTTCTTTTATAATTTCTCCAACACTTTTTCGTATACTTCTAGACTATTTATTGGTCTATGCTCCTCCGCTTTTTTACTTCCATTTATTTTGGTATTGGTGTAATAATAGATATTTCCATTTTTTTGGCACTTCCCCCTCTTCAATCGATCGATTCATTAGATCTAAGATTATATTACTATTGCATTTCCACACAATTTTCATTATCTCCGCTGTTATTCCCTCTTTAGATCCTTTCTTATAATCAAGTTTATTTATAATCTTTCCAAGCTCATGCTCTGTTATCTTATTAAATTCTTCTACTTAACATTATTACCATCACATAAACGCATTCTTCCGTCGCCCCGTGTCATTGCTTTCTTCTTTCCCTATTTCATCCACAATTTCTTCAATGCTTTCTATAAAAAATTTATTAAATTTATTTACTATTACTTTTGGTTCCGTGCACAACTCTTTCTTGAACTCGATTCCATTAGGCACAGCATTATTTATTTTATCCCCAATTAACTGTTTCAGTGTTTTCCACATTTTTTGCGAATTATATTTAGTTTATCAATATTTTCTTCATAATACTTTTTTTTGTTTTCCCCTATATTTCTCCCAGTCATCTTCCTCGTTGTTTCTTTTGCCACTTCGTATGCCCTATCTCCCCCCCCCCCCCCTCTTCTCCCGAATTTTATCATCCATCCACGGTTTATCTACCCATTTTGACGGCATAGTTTTTTTTGTCATTGGTATTGTCACCTCTATCGCCTCCATTATTCCATTTATTGTTGCGTTAGCCATGTCATTTACGTTCATATCACTATTTATATTTACCACCCTCATTTTATTTGTCAATATTTCCTTCAAAAGTCGCTCATTAAAATTTGTATAGTCCCGCTTATAAAATACTATTTTATCTTTTACATCTTTATCATGAATTTTTGTTTCTATTCTAACGATACTGTGATCCGTTATTTTAGGTGTCTCAAGTACATCAACTTTTACAAAAAATTCGAAAATACTAAATCTATAATTGTCTCCGAGTTATTAGTTATTCTTGTCGGTGCTTTTACGTATTGTTTCATTCCTATTGCTGCTAAATTATTTAATAGTCTATTTATACAATGATTTGTTTTGCTTATATCTATGTTAAAATCTCCAATCAGGCAAAATTTTCCTATATCTATTATTTCGTCGCATTCACTTATAATTATGTCTATAAATCGTCCATCACTTGTACTCGGGAGTGATACACATTTCCAATAACAATTCCCTCATATACTCCCTGTAATTTAATCATATTCATCCACATGTTTTCTTCCCTACTTTTTGAATTAATCACCCTGTAACTTATTCCCCGCCTTATATATGTCATTACGCCCCCCGTTCTCTTATTTGCTGTATCCGTTCTCACTAATTCGTAATTATTTATTTTCAATTCATGTTCTCCTACATCTTCCGTCACATGTGTTTTCGTTAAACATAGAATATTTGGTCTTTTCTCGTTTATCATTACTTCTATTTCGTCTTTATGCCTAATGAAACCCTGCGCATTTAATAGTAATATAAATGAATTTTCACTTCTCGTTTTTGTTTCAGTTTGTCTTTGGTTTAGTTGCTATTCGTTCGTATACTGTATATTCCTGCTCGCTCTTTCCACCATCCTTCTATATACGGGGCACTTATAATCCGTGGCTGCGTGGTCTGCATCTATATCGTGAACATTATATTTGGCCCCTATACGCACACAATTTACGCACCTTGCCTTGCTTTCGCTACAGTTTTCAACCTCCACACCATCTACAACTACTCTCGCTTGGAGCTTGGGAGCGTTGCACGAGAGTGATCCCAAAAGAGTCAATAGAGAAAACATCGAGATCGCGCTCGAGCAGTACTCGCGCATCTCTATCGCAACATTCACCCGCGTGCGTAGAGACCGAAGCCACGAGAGTCTCGCAATTTATCCGCGATAGACCCGTTCACGACCTTCCGCCGTGGAATATTAGTATGGAAAAGTAGTAAGATAGGAAGCTTTCGTTACAAGTCACGAAGAGAGGAGACTTGAGAAAGCCGTTGAGAGCCGCCACAGAGAAGCAGGATAGCGGGCACAAATAAGGTAGGCGCACGTGGTGCACCATTGAAAATTGTATTTTCCGCGAGCTGTAGATTCGCTTCTTGTCGCCACCGGCCTCTCCGGTAATCGAAGAAAGAATAGTTTGACTTGATTATCTTTGCGTGCGAAGCTAACCGCGGTACTGTCGGACTCGAGCGATTTTGTATTAGTTATAGAGTTTGGTGACTGCAGTAAATTGAATAAATAATTGTTTTGTTATTCTGGAAAATAGAATCATGCGTTCGTTTAATTAATTTTGGATTTGCCTCGAACTGCACCCCTTTTCAGCTAGCCGGTCAACCGGTGAAGATTTAAAGAAGAGTAGTAAGTCTCCCTGGCTTTCGGGAAAATAATAGCGAGCCTGGCGCCCAGCAACAAGATCGATAGTGGAAAATAATAAAGTGTAAAATTCTGTCCGTCATTATATTTGGTCGGCGCTCCTTGTGAAGTCTCCGAAATACTTCTACGAGCGGCTCGTTACACGGTATAGTTATGGAACCCCCCATGGCAGCACATTCCGGGTACGTGGCGGTCACGTGACCATCATCCGATGTTCGTTGCGTCACGACGGCCGACCACGATTTCGGTTTTCGGAGGCTCCATGGAGGTTCCAAGGAGGTTCAATTTTTCCCTTGTGTGTTGTCCGCTGATCTTCGTTAGGTTCAAAATGTTTAATTAATTATTTTTTTTTTTTTTGTTGAACCGAATATAAGGTATTAATTGGTTCATCGTTCTCCAAGTTATTCCGGAAGTTAGTTGGTACTTTCACTCGTCAATTAATTTTTCCCTTGTGTGTTTCCCGCTAATCTTCGTTAGGTTCAAAATGTTAAATTAATTAATTTTTTTTTTGTTGAACCGAATATAAGGTATTAATTGGTTCATCGTTCTCCAAGTTATTTCGGAAGTTGGTTTCTACTTTCGTTCGTTAATTAAGAAATATTCAACAATTAGTTCTTATCTAAGTAATTGCTGGATATTTCCCTCGTCTTTGTTCGCATGTCGTTTGAAGTTACATGAGAAGGTGTCCTGCGCTCTGGGTGATTTTATGAATGTTTTTGAGATTCTTTAGTTATTAAATTTAAACAAGAAATTGCCAACTTACTGTTTGTTAGAGAGAGAACGCAGGAGAAGTCATAGTGAGTGCGAACGGTGCCGCGATATTCTCTGCGTTGCTACCGTTGACGCCCACTATAGTAAAAATGGTCGGCAATGGCCATCCACGGTGATGAGCTAGGGATAGCGCGTTACACGAGTCGCACGCACTATAGTTTTCACAGGTACGCATGCTGTGTAGCTTGCTGGGGGTCCAGCGGCACGCATCTATAGCCCGCGGCTATACTGTGGCAGACAGCTGCTACGCTGCGTGTATAGTGTGGAGTGCGACGAAGCTATCTCCTTGGCTTCTTGTTGTCATGCCGGGTTTTCGTTGTTTCGGTAATTGGGTGAACTATTATCTTAACGTGCGTTATATATGTACGTCGAGAGAATATTTCACGCGTTATTTTTAATTCTTTCGAAAAATGCTAAAAAAAGTGGTTGGTATTTGCAACGGTGCAGTCGCGAGACGTTCCGTTACAACGCCCTTCCAAACTAGAACCGAAATGACGTATATGACACACTTTCTGGTTTCAGTTTTTCTCCTTTTTTTCTTTATTTTAAGTATGTACAGTTGTCCTTTTGCTTTTTTTTTTGTTTTTTTTTACGGTTGGCGGTAGAGTTTCGACCATCGGCGCGAGACTTGAGCACGGATGCGTGGGTCGCGAGATACCGCTGCTGCCGGTGGAGATACCTGGTGCCGTGCTGCGTTTACCACGATCACCATCTCTAACTTGGGGGTCCGGGTGACTTGAGGTGGCCTGTGGTGTCCCTGGGTCGGTGCTCGAGGTGGTGGAACAGTGACCGGCGTCCGCGGATATCGTCGGGAGGTGGTGGTCGTGATGACGGGATCCTGGCGTGGAGCTTGTAGTCGGCACTTGTGATAATTGTTGGGTTTTGATTCAGTTATTCGCCGTGCTTTGTTCTTATCGTGGGTTGGCTTAGCTTGGTTTTTAGGCACTAACGTTTTGAAAAAACGCACAGGAGTGCCTATTAAATTTGGTCTCCACATGCCTGTTGTTGGAGAATCCCCCTCCAAACACGCGAATTGCTTGAGTGACCGCTGCTCGGCAGCACCTCGCGGCGACTTAATATCTACTGCCGACGCATGCGCCTCGCGCACCGCGCGCGCGACATGCTGCCACATGGCAATGGCCGATTTACTCCTTCCGTTTCCGGATCGCGCAACGCTCACTTCGCTCCGTGTTACTCACTTACTTTTACAGTCTTCTCACCTCGAAATTCTCATTTATCGTGTGTCTCATCGAGTCGACAGCTCAATAACAACTGATCGATTCATTTCGGGACATTCTCAACACTCAAATAATCGCGAATCTATTAATATAATCGGTTCGGTATCTCTAACGCTCAACGGTCAACTCATCGCCACCTTGCGTGCTCAAGTGTTTTTGTTTGAAGAATATACGAGATTACTGTTATGAAAACCTGTGTAGAGGAAACTTTATTTTTATCACCCGTTCCACCATCCGAGAAACCGCTCAAACGATTTCTCAAACATTTGGTCCTTCGAGCCGGATAGTGGAACATCCCGGCTACAGTGTTTCTGTGACAGTGTACAGTGACTCTCGAGGCAGCTCAACAGTGCGCGCTGTGCATTGTGTTCGTGGCTCGCTCGCACGCATAGGCTCACTCAGACTTCTCATCGTCTTCTCTCTCTCGCACCCGCGTGTGCCGAGAATCGTGTTCACGTCTCACATCGACTCGTGCGCCGTGGATCGCGTTTCGCGTCTCGAGCGCGAGACGCAGCTGACTCTCGGACTCTACATTGACCGCGTGTGCTGGGATCGCGCTTCGCTGCCTCGCACGAGCGTCGGTGTCTAGGTTGAGCTCAACGGACTTCTCAGCATTGTGTAGTGTGTTCGAGCATCGTCTCTGTCGTGCACACAGTGACAATTGGCTTCTCATTCCAAATTTTCGCGTGTTTGCTACCGCGTCGTTCGGTTCTCGTTCGTGTGGAAAAACTCTGTGACTGCTCATTGGTGTCGCGCGTTACATTGCTCATCGTGCAAGAGCCACGTGTTCCTGCGCGACAGAGAATTATTTTTCGTGTGTTCTTCGAGCGTGTTTCTCGTTCGTTCGCCGAAAATTAATTGACTTCTCATCTCATACATTTTGTGCTCATCCGTGATAGAGATTTTCGCGCGTTTGCTACCGCGTTGTTCGGTTCTCGTTCGTGTGGAAAAAACTCAGTGACTGTTCATCGGTGTCGCGCGTTACATTGCTCATCGTGCAAGAGCCACGTGTTCCTGCGCGACAGAGAATTATTTTTCGTGTGTTCTTCGAGCGTGTTTCTCGTTCGTTCGCCGAAAATTAATTGACTTCTCATCTCATACGTGTTGTGCTCATCCGCGATAGAGATTTTCGCGCGTTTACTACCGCGTCGTTCGGTTCTCGTTTGGAAAAAAACCTCTGTGACTGCTCATCGGTTTCGCGCGTCGCATTGAGAACGGATTTCTCGCAGATTTTTGCGTTTTTCCTCAAAACATGAAGGACGAGCTCACCGATTCGGAGGATAAGGCGACGGCGACGGCTCAGCCTGATCCGCCATCCACGCGTTCGACCGCGCCAACTCCAACTCTGACCGTACCAGGTGGGGAGGAGGGAGGTAATTCAAGGTCACCGCGCAGCTCATCACCATCGAAGCTGAACGCCGAGATCCAGCTCAAAATGCTCACGCAGCTTGGACGCACAAAGCTGCTCATCGAGTTGGCGGGAACTCTTCCCGAGTCATCTCAGAACTGCTCACTCACACAGCTGTCCGCATTGTCCGAGCAGATGGACTCGGTACACGCGGAGTTCATTGTGGAACACAGACATCTCGAGGCCTCGTGTTCGACGGTTCATCTCAAACATGAATATTTCACGAACTCAATCCATCTGCAGACGTGCCGCACATATTCCAGCTTCAAGTGTGCAGCGGCGAAGCTACGAGCCGAGCTCATGAAGGACGCTGAGATCTGAACGTCCGGTCATCAACAAGAGACTTCATGTACAATCTCATCTGGACTCCATGTTCAGTGTAACTCCCTTGGCAAACAAGGCGCCTCTCAAGAAAACGACTGCTCATCAGGCCTCCGCCGCTGCTCACCTGCCGTCCGCTCAATCAGGTAGCTCAACGAATACATCATCTGGTCGATACCCTTGCGATCTGCGCGGAGCAGAGCATTTTGTGGTGATGTGCCCTAAGTTTCGCGGACTTGGGATCGCAGACAGGAAGAAGGTAGCCGTGGACAAGAGACTTTGTTATAATTGTCTCGGCAGACACAACGTGAGGATGTGCCGCTCCAAGCAAGGTTGCAAGGAGTGCAACTTACGACATCATTCGATGCTGCATGAAGGCGCACCTGCATCAGCAAGGCCGAACGACCCCTCGGCTCACTCAATTCGAAACACGGAGACGTCTCAGCCCGCGACGAATCCTCAATAGGAACTCGGTGCGGTCGTCAACTCAGCCGTGCCTACAGGCACATCTCACTCTACGCTGCTCGCCACAGCACTCGCTCACGTCGACTCATCACGGACTACTCAACGAATTCGATTGTTGGTTGATCCAGGATCTGAATTAACTTTCGTCTCAGAACAACTCATCGCTCAACTCAAGGTTCCACGACAGCAGTCGACAATCCCGATCCTCGGTATCGGAGGCCTGCAGTCAACTCAAACACGAGGTGTTGCTCAACTTGTTTTACGCTCAGCTCACAAGGCACTCTCAGTCCCGGTCCAGGCTCACGTTTTGAGGACTGTCACGTCTATCTTGCCGTCCTGCGAGATTCCAGCTCAACGCTGGCCGCACTTAGAACATCTCACACTCGCGGACCCGGACTTTCTCACACCGAGGCCAATTGACGTAATACTCGGAGCCGATTATTACGGCCAAATTATCAAGCCAAATATTATCAAAGGATCGGATTCGATGCCGATTGCCCAACTCTCTATTTTCGGTTGGCTTGTCCTTGGACCCGTGTCTGTTCCTCAGACACACGTGTACCACTCACTCACTGCGTCGGCTCAGCGGGAAGATACTACTCTTCAAGAATTGCTCACCCAATTCTGGGTACAGGAAGAGATCCCGCCCGATAACTCAAGCCAGCTCACTTCAGACGAAGAGGAATGTGAGACTCATTTTCGCACAACTCACTCAAGAGACTCAACTGGACGATACACTGTCCGTATTCCCATGAAGATGGCACTCACTCATCTGGGTGAGTCTTATGGCGCAGCTCACCGCTGTTTGCGGCAGATGCTCAGAAGACACGAGCGGGATGCCGACTATCGCATCCTCTATCACCAATTCATGGAGGAGTACAGGCAACTCGGCCACATGGTCGAGGCGTCGACGAGTTCAGCTCAATGCGGCACTCATTATTATTTGCCGCATCATGGAGTTCTCAAGCCGGACAGCACAGCAACGAAGCTGCGGGTGGTTTTCAACGGCTCATGTGCCACCACCTCAGGCTACTCCGTGAACGATCTCATGCACACGGGAGCCAAGCTTCAACTCAACATTCCTGACGTTCTCATCTGGATCAGGCTCCATCGGCATCTCTTTGCCACCGACATCACGAAGATGTTTCGGCAAATAAGAGTACATCGGTACGACTGGGATCTGCAACGAATTTTGTGGATCGACGACCACGGCAACCCGGTGCCGTACCAGCTCACTACGGTGACGTACGGGACGAAAGCCGCGCCGTTCTTAGCAGTTCGGACGTTGCTACAATTGGCAGAAGACGAAGGTCATCAGTTTCCGCTGGCCTTGCCACCACTCACACAGGGAAGATACGTGGACGATATATTCGGAGGAGCCGACTCATCCGCTCAACTCATTGAAATCGCTCACCAGCTGAAGAACTTGTGCGATGCGGGGTGTTTCCCGTTGGCCAAGTGGCACTCAACCGATCCAGAGTTGCTCAAGGAATTCTCACCGGCGAGCACAGCAAGTACATCAATCTCACTGGACGATTGCGCGACCATGATACTCGGAATCAACTGGACGTCTCACGAGGATAAGTTTGTGTTTTCCTCAAACATCTCAGCTCAACCCGGTAAGCTCACGAAGCGACTGATACTCTCAGAGGTGGCTCAAATCTTTGACCCTCTGGGGTTCATCTCACCGGTGACGATTCGAGCAAAAATGCTTTTGCAAGAATTGTGGCTGCACAAGGTCAATTGGGACGACGCCTTGCCGACGGACGTGTCGGGAAGGTGGCTCAAGCTCAGGGAAGATCTCTCAAACCTGGCCAGGATCTCACTCCCTCGTTGGCTCAACACATGGAGCAATTCGAAAATTGTTATTCATGGCTTCTCTGACGCATCTCAATTTGCGATGTCCGCGGTTATTTATATTACCGTGTTCTCACTGTCCACAGGCACTCAGGCTTCTCTGGTGTGCGCCAAAACCAAGGTCGCACCGCTCAAAAGGCTCACTATCCCGAGGTTGGAACTCACCGCAGCGCTGCTACTGGCAAAACTTGCCAAATGCGTCCAAGCTACACTCAAGCTGGACACGGAAGAAACTCATCTGTGGACGGACTCGCTCATAACGCTCAGATGGATACGCTCTCACACTTCTCACTGGAAGGATTTCGTGCGAAACAGAGTCACGCAAATCCAGGAACTCAAGCCAGATGCTCAGTGGCGCCATGTTCCTGGCACAAGCAATCCTGCGGATTGCGCATCTAGAGGCGTATCGACTGCTCAGCTCAGAGACCACTCACTATGGTGGACGGGACCACCATGGATGACGCAATCGCAAAGCTCATGGCCTGCTCAACCTCAGCTGCCGGAGAGTCTCAGCGCACATGAGGCTCGTCCCGGTATCTCACTTCTCGTGGCTGCTCCGAAAGTCGATTATCATTGGGACCTTATTTATCAGGTCTCGTCTGCTCACAAACTGTTTCGACTCACTGCCTTGTGTTTCAGACTCGCTCGGAAATTGCGCAAGGAGCTAGAGCAGCCGATTGTTCTCGTGCCGTCTGACGACATGGAGCAGACCAGGTTGTTCTGGATCAAGGCCACTCAATCGGCATTTTTCTCATCGGAATTGAAAACGCTCACGTCGGGATCGACGTTGCTCAGCAGCCACCCGTTCGCTCGACTTACAGCCTTTGTCGACGGGCAAGGTGTTATTCGAGTTGGAGGAAGACTCACCCATTCTGCACTCACCACGGAAGGAAAGCATCCTGCGATCCTTCCACGACACGCAAGGCTCTCACTTCTACTCATCGAACAAGCTCACCAGAGAACCTTGCACGGAGGAACTCAGCTCACCCTGGCGCACGTCCGGCAAACATGCTGGATCATCGGAGGTCGAGCGCCAGTCAAATCGCACGTGTTAAGGTGTGTTGTGTGTGCTCGTCAGAGGGGGATCCGTGCCCAGCAACTGATGGGCCAACTACCTCTCTCGCGAGTTACTCCTTCACGTCCGTTTCTACACACGGGCGTTGACTACGCTGGACCGCTTACAGTCAAGAACATCAAAGGTCGAGGCTCTAAAACATACAAGGTCTGGATCGGCGTATTCGTGTGCTTCTCAACATCGGCTGTCCACCTGGAGGTGGTCGGCGACTACTCAACGGATGGGTTCATCGCTGCCTATCGGCGCTTCACTGCCCGACGGGGAATTCCTCACACCATGTATTCGGACTGCGGCACGAACTTGGTTGGTGCAGACGCAGCTCTACGTCGGCTGTTCAATCAGAGTTCGGAAGGACACCGAGTAATCACAGCGATCATCTCAATGGATCACAGTCAGTGGAGGTTCAATCCCCCGGCTGCTCCACACATGGGCGGAAAGTGGGAAGCCGTCGTAAAATCCACCAAGTTCCATCTCCGGCGAACCGTGGGAGACACGTTGCTCACTTATGAGGAACTCACCACGATGCTCTCTCAGATCGAGGCGATTCTCAACTCTCGACCGCTCGAACCGCTCACCGAAGACCCATCTGACGTCTCAGCTCTCACTCCGGGGCACTTCCTCATTGGGAGTGCGCTCACCACTTTGCCAGAGCCTTCGTTGCTGGATCTCAACACTGCTCGTCTTGCTCATTGGCAGCTCATTCAACAAAGAGTGCAATCTTTCTGGGCGCAGTGGTCTGCTCATTATCTGCAGAGACAACAATCGATCTCAAAATGGCATCATGCCTCTAACACCGTTAAGGTCGGCTCTCTTGTCTTACTTACAGATGAGCGTCTACCGCCATGCAAATGGCCACTCGCCAGAGTCATGGAACTCCACCAGGGCAAGGACGGACTCTCCAGGGTGGCGACCATTAAAACGGCTACCACCACTCTCACTCGGCCACTCAGCAAGCTCTCACCCCTACCGACTTCTCAACCGGACCATGGCGACGACTCATCAGCAAACCATTGCTGATGGCGGGGAGAATGTTGGAGAATCCCCCTCCAAACACGCGAATTGCTTGAGTGACCGCTGCTCGGCAGCACCTCGCGGCGACTTAATATCTACTGCCGACGCATGCGCCTCGCGCACCGCGCGCGCGACATGCTGCCACGTGGCAATGGCCGATTTACTCCTTCCGTTTCCGGATCGCGCAACGCTCACTTCGCTCCGTGTTACTCACTTACTTTTACAGTCTTCTCACCTCGAAATTCTCATTTATCGTGTGTCTCATCGAGTCGACAGCTCAATAACAACTGATCGATTCATTTCGGGACATTCTCAACACTCAAATAATCGCGAATCTATTAATATAATCGGTTCGGTATCTCTAACGCCCAACGGTCAACTCATCGCCACCTTGCGTGCTCAAATGTTTTTGTTTGAAGAATATACGAGATTACTGTTATGAAAACCTGTGTAGAGGAAACTTTATTTTTATCACCCGTTCCACCATCCGAGAAACCGCTCAAACGATTTCTCAAACACCTGTTTTATCATTTTATGAAAAATATTGGTGTAATAAGAATTAATCTATTTTTTACAGCAGATCTCTTCAACAAAGACAAATACATATTCTTGGTGTAACAGAATACATGAATTTTATTATTTAGTATTTTTTTATGGTTTCAGATCATTTTGTGTTACCCGGACGTCCGTATCAATCAGGGGGTCTGGATTGAAGAGACCGAACAAGATGAAATTTGCAGCGTTTCTTAATCTAGCATTCAATAGTATGCCCATGAATTATAAGATATTTCCTATTTATTAATATAGGCATTTACCTTAAAAAAAATGGCACTTTTTAGGTGGAAATTGTGTACCTGCCCAAATCTTTGCAGTGAGCGGAAGGATTATGATCAAATTTGCAGTGTACTCCTGATTTACCTTAATGCAGATGTATCTTTTTTTAGTTTTGTTTTAAATATTAGATTGGTGATTACTGTTTCGAGAGCTGACTTATTATAAATTTTGAGACCGGAAGTAGCGGGAAAATGCTTGGACAGAGGCGAGAAAGAAAACACCGAAATTTGCTGAGATTTTCTTAGTATAAATTAGCACGTGTGTGCTCGAGTTTATTCGTGGACAGACTGACTATCGCAAGGGACGACACACCTGCGTGTGCGGTCTTCTTGCGAGTTACAGGTAAATGAGCGAGGTAATGTAGAACGCGATTGATTGAGATTTCTAACTCCGATAATTCAGACGCGAGATAACAGAAAGGTACTAATTTATCGATCGGAGATATTCATTGGAGAAGTTTCTCATTTCCGGAACATTACCGCCCGCCTTGTCCCCTCGTTGAGGGGGCAAAATTAAACTGGAGCAGACGGCGAATAGTAGAGGAATCTTGAACAAAAGAATACAAATTAAAAGACACAAAAATAATGCGAGAAGAAAATTGAACTTTACAGCTCCGGTGCTGTTTCGTCGGAGTGAACTGGCAAGGGGCACAGCTTCACGATGGGCCGCTTGTACGTTGACGTGGAGGTATTGACCGTGACCACACGGATCAGACCGTCGGCTCCGGGATGAGTCTCAATGACTCGAGCAAGCGGCCACCTGCTTGGAGGATAACGCTGATCGATTATGAGAACCAGTAAGCCGAGTTTCACCGATTCCGTTTTCGTGGTCCATTTCGTTGTCGCTTGAAACCGTTGTAGATATTCCGTGCTCCATCGAGACCAGAAATGTTCCAACATTTTTGTCACGTGCTGCCAGCGAGACAGTCTCGATATTGGAAGTGTTGATAGAGATGGCTCTGGTACCGTCGAGAGCGCTGCACCGACAAGAAAATGTCCCGGCGTCAGAGCGCTAAGATCGCTGGGATCGTCGGAGAGTGGGCACAGCGGACGAGAGTTTAGAGCGGCTTCGATTTGGATAAGCAGCGTTGTGAGCTCTTCGTACGTGAGCACGTGATCTCCCGTGACTCGGCGAAGGTGGAATTTCACCGACTTCACGCCTGCCTGCCATTTGCCTCCAAAATGCGGGGCTGATGGAGGATTGAAGCGCCATTCAGTGCCGTCATTAGCGAGGAGAGCTGCGAGATTCTCTAATTCTTTCGATGACTGAGAGAATAGTTTTCGGAGTTCTAAGTCGGCTCCGACGAGATTCGTGTCACAGTCACTCGAGAGGGTGGCGCAGATTCCTCGACGTCCCGTGAAACGCTTGAACGCCGCGAGAAAACCATTAGTGGAGTAATGGGTAATGGCTTCAAGGTGAATTGCTGACGTCGCGAAGCACACGGAAATCACGATGTATCCTTTGTAAGTTTTCGTCGTGCGTCCGCACCAAGCCTTGAGTGTCAGGGGGCCGGCGTAATCGACACCGGAGTGAAGAAACGGACGCGATAGAGTTGCTCGAGTTTTCGGCAGTTGTCCCATTAATTGCTCCGCCGCGAGTCCGCGATATCTCGTGCAGCGAACGCAACGCAGAATGTAAGAACGGACCGGCGCACGTCCACCCAGAACCCAGAACTTTCGACGAAGATAAGCGAGCGTTGCTTGCGTGCCGCCGTGCAGCGTTTTCTCGTGAGAGTCCGAGATAATGAGAGTCGCAAGCCGAGAATCTTTTGGAACGATAACATGATGTTTCGTGTCGGGGTCGAGAATTGCGTTGTTTAGACGACCTCCGAGTCGGAGCAACTCGGCGTCGGAATCCCGAAAGGGGACGAGTCGAGCTAAAGTATTCGATGTTGGCAGAGCCTTGCCACTCGAGAGAATCTTTATCTCCGCTAAGACGGAACTCTGTTGGACGAGTTTCGCACAGTACAGTAATTCTCGTTCGAGCTCGAGAGGAGTTAAGGGTTTTGATCGCGGAGAATTGCGAGTGAAGAATCGACGCCAAGTAGCCGTGACTCTTAGAAGACGATTCAATGAGGAGTATCTATGGAGAAGATCCCACGGAGTTTGAATCGACGAACGAACCGTTACAGCGATTTTTGTTCTCTCTTCGAGATTGATTTTCGAGTCGGACGCGGGAATCGAGTTAGGGCAAGACGTGGAGTGGTGCTCCAGCCACGAAGGTCCTTTCCACCATAAGTTATGGTCCTTGAGTTGTTTCGGCATTAAGCCTCGCGAGGCGCAATCTACTGGATTGTCGTGTCCAGGTACGTGGTGCCAACGAGCAGTGGGCATTGCTTCGTGGACGGCTGTGACGCGATTACGAACATAATCCTTCCAACGAGAGGGCTGACCTTGAATCCAAGCAAGCGTCACGGTAGAGTCGGTCCAGAGATGAATCGGAGCTTGTTCGAGGTTCAGCGCTCCTCGGATGTGAGCAACTTGCCGCGCAAGCAGCGTCGCGGCGGTCTGCTCCAATCGTGGAATCGTCATACGCTTCAGAGGCGCGACCTTCGTCTTGGAGCCCAGAAGTGCGAAATGCGCCTGATCGAGATCTCGTAAGATTCTTAGGTAAACGACCGAAGCCATGGCCAGCTCGGACGCATCCGAGAACCCGTGGATTTCAACTGAGAGCATTTCCGAAGAAGTTCCAAGCCATCGTGGTATCGAGATCGGGGGTAGATTCTCGAGTTGTTCGAGAAATTCTGCCCAACGCTTGAGTAAGGCGTCGGGAAGAAGATCGTCCCACCCGATTTGAGCAAGCCAGAGATCTTGCATCAAGATCTTTGCACGTATGATACCCGGGGATAACCACCCGAGCGGATCGAACAATTGAGAAACGCGAGAGAGAACTTTCCGCTTGGTGTGTGGGGCCTCGAGGTTGGAAGGAACGCCCAAGAAGGCGAAGGAGTCCGAATTCGGCTTCCAAACGATTCCGAGAGCTTTTCGGAGCGGATCCTCGGCGAGAGAGAGCGAGCCTGAAGTCGCGAGACGATCAGGAGAGAGCTCCGAAAGAACGACAGAGTAGTTTGCCGTCCATTTCTGTAGCTTGAAACCGCCCGCCGTGCAGAGGGTGTCAAGATGCCGCACAGTGCGTTGAGCTTCTTGCAGAGTGTCAGCTCCGCCGAAGGTATCGTCAACGTATGTTGTGCGACGTAAGATTTCGGCAGCGAATGGGAAACGATCTCCTTCGTCTTCGACTAGTTGTTGAAGAACTCGGATTGCGAGAAACGGAGTAGGTCCGAGACCGTACGTTACCGTTGTGAGTTGGTACTCTCGAGTCAACTGACTGGGCTCGGACGTCCAGAGAATTCGTTGATAATCCCAATCGTCGAGATGAACCAATATCTGTCGGAACATTTTCTCAATATCCGCAGAGAACGCGAATTGATAACGTTGCCATCGAAGGATGATATCGGAGAGATCGATCTGCAGTTTTGCTCCGGTGTGAAGAACATCGTTGAGCGAATAACCCGAGGTGGTGCGAGCAGAGCCGTTAAACACGACTCGAAGCTTTGTTGTAGTTGAATCTCGAAGGACCCCGTGATGCGGCAAATAGTAGCCTCGTTTCTCTCTTACACTCTTCCCCGGAGCGAGTCGCATGTAACCGAGTGTTTCGTAACTCTCGAGGAACTCCGTGTAGAGATCGCGAAGATCTGGATTCGCAGTGAGTCGAGTCTGCATGCGAGAGAGCATACGCAGCGCACATGCTCGAGAATCTCCAAGACGATCGGGAGAACCTTTGAATGGGAGACGCACAATATATCGCCCCGATACGTCTCTAGAGTGCGTGGAGAGAAAGTGCGCTTCACACTCTTCTTCCTCCGACGAGCGAACCGACGAGGAATCTGGCTGAACTTCCTCTTGGAGCCAGAAGCGCTGTACATTATTTCGAAGACTCACGTCTGGAGATTCTAAATCGATAGAGCATTGCAGCCCTTGGACGGGAATCGTGGTCGATCCGAGCGAAGCTGCGGAGGTGGGACCCGACAGAACCCAACCTAATGTTGTGAGGTGTGCGACAGGAGAGTTTCTGTTACCGCGCTTGACCCCAGACTCGAGAAGCTGACCATAAATGTCAGAGCCAAGAATAAGATCGACTCGACCAGCTGTTGCATAGTCTGGATCGGCGAGCTGAAGGCCACGAAGATGCTCCCAATCGTTTTCTCGTAGAGGCAAGGTGGGAAGCTCGGCAGTGAGTTTAGGCAGAGTCAGTGCGTCAACTTGACAACTGAAACTCGAGTTAAAGTGAGGCCTGATCAGACACGTTACCGCGCCTCGAATCGACCCACTGCGCTGAGCTCCTATTCCGACGAGAGGAATATTAACTCGTTCACGAGGGAGTTTCAATACCTGAGCGAGAGATTCACTGATGAACGATAATTCGAAACCAGTATCGAGGACAGCGCGAGCAGTTGTCTCGATACCCTTAGCCGACTGCACTCGGATAAACGCAATAGTGAGCAAGACGTGTTTGCTAGAGAGTGAGCTCGAGATAACGTGATTCGCGGAAACTGATTATACAGAATCAGCGTCTCGTGGTTGGTCACGTCGCGGTTGATTAGCTCCGGGATTAGGATTTTGAGTCAGAGCGCGAGCAGGTGGATTGTTCGAAGGTTGCAAGCTAGCGGCCTTGTCTAGATGAATGAGCGTGTGATGATGCCCATTACACGTTTGACAGCGCTTCTGCGATCGGCAGGTAGAGAGGCGATGAAAGCCTAAGCAATTAAAACAGAGCTGTTTTTCAATAACAACCGCTTTTCTCTGTTCGGTTGTTTTATTGCGGAAGCTCTGACAAGACGCAATGAAGTGCGGAGCGCCGCACACAACGCAAGCTTGAGAAGACGGAGTCTGTGAATTGGAACTCGGAGTAATATATCGCGTAATTTCGTAACGCGAAAAAGAAATAAACGCACGAAAGAATGAGATTTACGAATTGAGAATTAACGAATTGTCGAATTCTTCGCACAGAATTCGCAACGAGAATTTTCGAGGTTGTCGAGAACTTCGAGTTTGTTGTCGAAGCAGACGCGAAAAAGCGAGCAAGCTACGCTCGAGAATTTGAGATTTTTAACGGAATTTCTCGATGGAATAATGTTCGAATTTTTCGCACAAAATTCACATCGAGAAAATTCGCGATTATCGTTTTAGATGCGAACAGAATTTTTATCGACGTGGCACACGCGAAAAGCTTTCATGACGATCGAGAAATTAAAACCGATAATGGACGGTCGCGACGCGAAAGTCCGAGAAAACGAGGCGAGACTCAATGCACGAAGCGCGAGAACGAGAGATCGGTGGAAGAGAGCGGCACTTAAATTTCGTTCACTAAAAAAAAAAAAAAATGCGCGAACTTTATTTTTTGAAAACTGCACTAATTTTATTTAAATTAGATCAGTTCGATCGAGATCTCGTTGAGCGTAAACGGTTAACGAGCGAGAACGACGCGCGCGCGAGCGAGTTGCGAGAGAGACGACGCTACTGACAGTGTGGGGCATCAAAGCGCCGGTGCTCCGAAAAACCGATAAACCGAATTTCCAAGCAAAATCCCACTAGATCCGGCTCGAAAGACCAGAATGTTTCGAGAGCTGACTTATTATAAATTTTGAGACCGGAAGTAGCGGGAAAATGCTTGGACAGAGCCGAAAAAGAAAACACCGAGACTTGCTGAGATTTTCTTAGTATAAATTAGCACGTGCGTGCTCAAGTTTATTCGTGGACAGACTGACTATCGCAAGGGACGACACACCTGCGTGTGCGGTCTTCTTGCGAGTTACAGGTAAATGAGCGAAGTAATGTAGAACGCGATTGATTGAGATTTCTAACACCGATAATTCAGACGCGAGATAACAGAAAGGTACTAATTTATCGATCGGAGATATTCATTGGAGAAGTTTCTCGTTTCCGGAACAATTACCTACCACCATAAAATTTAGATATATGGTTTGAATAAATTTAACACTAATTATAATATAAATACTTTTTTCTATGAAAAATTATTGCAACCTTTTGTGTTATACACCATAAAATAATGTAGTGAATATTTCCTGCGTATTTCTTTATTGTTTCATTTATTCAGTATATTTGTACACTTTAATTACAATGAAAGTTGATAATCAATATACAATGAATGGAGTATGACTGAACATAAGCTATACATAAAAATCATAAAGCATATCCATTCGCAACATATAACTTATTTTAAAAACTTAATGTTCAATATGTATATTCTGAAATTAACCCTGTTTCTTTGTTAGATTTCACTGGCACTCGTTAATGTATTAACTACTGTTCTTGTTTTCATTTCTACATGTTTGGCTGTCAACAACCAATTTGTCGTATGTATTTCTCTCAACCGCGCTAACAATAGCATTTTTAGTAACACGAGTGTAGTCTTTTAGAACAATAATAAGAATTCAAATGTCCAGATGTACTCTTTCTTTAACAATAGACTTAACAAATTTGTTTTAACATGTTATGCACTTGACACTTTAGACCATTGATTTAGTTATCTAGCAGACCCGAGCGACCGTCATTTTTCGGTTCCTTTACGGTCACTTACAAAAGTGACCGTCTCTATAAGGTCCCGTTTTCATGATGCAATAAAAGCCAATCAGCAATGATGTGACGGGCGAAGTATTTAATGAGCAGAAGCAATTAAAATGTCAGTCGGGATTTTTTATGATTTTGAAATATTTAATTAGAAACTGAAATAAAGTGTTACATATTTTTTAAATAAATTCTGTGGTTATGTTCACTCAGTTGCAGTGGTTCTTTTGGCCTTTCGTAGTCTCGATATTTGCATGCCAGTAAATCTTTGATGTGAAAAGTGGTAAAATAGTGATTGTATATGCCGATTCCATGCCTATTCGACCTGGGTCTGACCCTCGACCTCCCCGATTTGGCTCGAAATTTTTTGTAGGATTGGTTAGACCTTCAAGTGCACCAGATTTTATTTTTTTATTTTTTGTATGCAATTTTTTTTTTAAATATTTTTTTAAAGTGACATATCGAATGCCCTAATTTAAAAATCTGAAAAAAATCTGAAAAATACTTTGATGAATATCAAAATTTCCCAGCTTATAACCAAAGTGGGCAAAAATGTTCTTCTTATAGGTTTTAAGTTTTTTGATTGAAAAAAATTATGAAAAAATAGAAAAAAAAAATTTACTACTAGCGATTGGTCAAACGATTATTTATGTGAACACGGATTTTTTTTAATTTTTTCAGATTTTTAGGAATTTGTCAAATTTTTCTGAACTAAGACTATTCTAGCACCATATATGCCGCCTTCTAGTACCAGCATGCCATTTTTAGACATTTTTAGCAATGTCTTGAAAGAAAAGATTACTAAAACTGTTCTGAGGGAAAAAATGTCGTGAAAGCAAAGCGTTTTCGATTAGTATGCAAACGGACAATCAACATCATTCGAACTTACTATGAAAATTATTTTATACCAAAACATACTCAACACACAAAGTGTTGAATAGTAATTAGAGTTCATTCATATGTGTTCACAATATTTTCTTGGAGCGAGATAGTGTACGTATATATATATTGTATAGCTCGCAACAGTACAACATGAAATTATACAGAGCGCGCAGCGCGACGTCTCCGTGAGTGCCTAAAAAAATGGCCCTTACGGCCATTTTTGGGGGGGGGGGGGTCGGAGCCACCCAACAACAATCGATCGTGGGATGGTAATCTTGTATGGCGAGAGACCATCGTGACAACCTTGCATGTGCGAGTCGACATTCTCGCAAGAAGGTCAATGCGGCGTGATCCGTGAAAATTTTTACTTGTGCCCCAAAAAGATAGGTCCCAAATTTCTCCAAGGCCCAAACTATGGTTAGCAATTCCTTTTCCGTTGTATTGTACCCGATTTCAGCGCCCTTGTGGGTACGACTAGCAAAGGATAGAACGCGATGTTCTTCATTCTCATCTTTTTGATAGAGAACGGCCCCTACTGCAAAGTCACTGGCGTCGGTTTGTACAAAAAACGGTTTATTTTTTAGAGGATAGTGCAGGATGACGCTCTCACGGAACTTATCTTTGACATTTTCGAAGGCAAGCTGTTCTTTTTTAGTCCATTTCCAGATTACGTTTTTCCTGAGCCGGTGGAGGAGCAGCAAGGTGGATTTGCCGTGCTCTCTCGTGAACTTACTGTAGTAGTTAAAGAGTCCCAAGAAACCCCTTAACTGCTTCAGGTTCTTAGGAGGTGGAAAATCTTTGATATCCTTGATTTTATCGGGATCGGGACGCATACTTTCTGGTGTTAAGATATGGCCGAGGAACTTGGCCTCTTGTCGGAAGAAGTGCGACTTCTCTAAATTTAATGTTAAACCATGTTCTTCGAATCTGTCGAGTAATTCATCAAGATTTGCTACGTGTTCGGAAAATGTTTCCGACGTGCAAAGCAAATCATCGACAAAATTGATTACGTATCCCAACCCCTTGAGAACGTTCTCTAATCCTCGTACGAGACTTGCAGTGCTTGTGCGGAGTCCAAACCCTAGCGGATCCGAGCAACCGTCATTTTGTGGTTGCTTTACGGTCACATACAAGTAACCGTCATTATGAGGTTCATTTCCAGTTGTTTTACCGTAAAACAACTGTAATGTAACCGACAAAGCGACCGTTATTTTGGAACAAAAAAGAACCCGATTGCAACTGCAAAGCGACCAATGTTTTAACCAAAAACAAACTATAAAGTAACGCAGAAGTAACCGAGAGTTTGTTAAAAGTTGTTTTTCGGTTATTTGAAAGATCTTCATATAACCGAATAGTAACCCGAAACGGAACATTGAGTTCATTACGGATCACTTTACGGTTCACTTTACGGTTACCCGCCGGTCACTAGGTTCCTTCTCGGTTATTCTGGAGTGATTTTTTGTTCCATAACGACCGGTCACTCTTCGGTTATTTTGCGGTTCTTCAGATCCGCTAGGGAAAGGTATTACGCGGAACTCATAGCATCGCCGCGGTGCAGTATATATTGTGACGGGCCCTTACCACGAGTATTTCGGCCACTCGTGCAAGATCCAACGCCCAAATATAACGACGCACGAGGTTTCTCACTCGATTTTTACCCGCACTTAACACCTGATTTCATATGACCTTGATGGGCGCCAGGCTCTCTATTCTATCCCGAAAGCCAGGGAGTTTCCTTCCCGTTCGATGTTTCTTTCTTAAACTGGCCGACTAGCTGAAAAGGGGTGCAGTTCGAGGCATGCAAAATAAATCACCCGAACGAATATTTCTCATTCTCACAACCGTAACAAAAGATTTATTAAGAATAATGAATAACAACCAAAAAAACAACAAAAGAAATATTACAATATTGACTCGAGTCCGACATGTACCGCGGGTCTTCACGCACGCGACGCTATCGCTCGAGTCTACTTTACTTTGTTCTCAATTATCACACGAAATCTACTGCTAAATAGTTTACCGAAAGACCGGACGCGGCAACGAGCAATCCCTCAGCAGCACGGCTGAGTACAGTATAATAGTGCACCACGTGCGCCTACCTTATTCGCTGGTTTCCCTGCAGTCCGTCCGTCGGTTTCCTTCAATCTCCTTGCTAGCTGAATTCTCCTCGCGGCTACTCTCCGAGCACGAATCGATCGGTTTTCCTAACCGAGATCTACGACACTCGGGATTTTCACACGCGGGAACACGGTGTCTCGAGATATGCGCGAGAATCGCTCGAGCGCTCTATCTCCGAGTCTGTCAATACCGCTTAATAACGAACGTAGCAAATCCTTTATCTAGTAGTCGCAAGGGCACGCTAACCACTCGACGTAATTGTTTTTCTTTCTTTTACGGAATGATCCACGAAGACTCACGTCCGCGAACTACTAATTTTCTATTTTCTTTCAATTACTGCTCAGAGTACTTCTCAACGCGAGGCCTGCCGAAATTAGACTAATTAATTCGTCGCCTGCCTAAACGAGACTAAATTCTTTTCTCCTATCCTTCTCGTCTCCGCTTTGTGCGGGTCTTCGTAGTTCGGGGGTCTTCGGACGACCGGGGTGGGGGTCACGGCCTGCCATCGATCGTCTTCGATGTCGATCGGCTTCTCGTTGCCTCTCTCTCGCGCTCCTTCCATCCTCGACTCTCCCCGAGGCTCTCGAGCCTATCTCTCTAACTCTCGTAGATCCTGCAATCAATAGTCCACACGGCAATACATTGTTCTCGCAACGGTTCGGACCTCGGCGGCGGGAAGCGATTATGTTGCTATGTAACTTTTTCCGGGGTCTCGGTGCGCGAGCATTCGCGACCAAGCGCGCTGCTGCGAGCGCGTGGTAACGCCTCGTCACAATATATAAATGCAGTATATTTCGTTGACTCACGAGTGAGTAGCACTTGCCAAGAACTTGAACGTTAATCCAATGTAGAAATATACTTAACGCTTTTAAATTCTTGAAACAGTTCGTCGACTGTCTCCATTCGTTCATTTTCGGGTTCGAGGATTTCGTTAATTCGGCGAGCGTCGAGGCAGAGACGAATCTGTCCATTTTTCTTCCCGACAACCAATAATGGACAGTTGTATGGACTTCTTGATTTCTGGATAACTCCTTGACACGTCAGTGTCTCGATTTCTGCATCTACACTCTCTCGATACGTGATGGGTACGGGATAATTCATGGCCTTGAATGGTGTGTGTTCGACTACTCATAACTCGTATTCGTAGGAGTTTAATAATCCTGGTCTCTTCAAGAATACGTTCCGATGTTTATGTAGAATTCTTCGGAATATCTGTGTTTCGGCGTCACTCAAACCGATAATACTTTGAATTTTGTCTTCAATTACCTCATCGGAGATGGCATATTTTTCCTTGTCTTCACGAGTCAATTTACAGAGATTTTTTATTTCTATACGCCTATCTTTAGGAATGAAGGGGTTGCGGAATTGAAGACAATGTCGGTGTCTCGGGTCACTCGGATGAACGTAAGTTATTTGGTATTTCTCAAGGTCTATGCGGGTTTTTATTTTCGTAAGAAAATCAATCCCCAGAATGCAGTTGCTGGTGAGCTTCGGCACAATAATCATTGTGCTCTGGGCTTCCTTATTTGCGAGTTGGATGTTTGCAAATATTTGTCTGTTTACTTTGGCTGCCCTTCCGGATGTTGCTCCCCTTACAGGCACTCCAGTGAGGGGTAATGTCGGGCATTTCCCTAAAATATCTTCGTGTTCCTGCATGAATCGCTCCGAAATAGCACTTCCTTCGCTTCCCGTATCGATGAGTGCGCGAACCACGATGTTTTGAAATTTTTAAGAAGAATCGGGCACTTTGGCCTTCATTTTGGTTGTTCTTCGTCTTCTCTCATCAAGAAATCTCTCGCATCTTCGCCATACCCTAACGTCACCTCTGAGATATTCAGTTCTCGAGAGGTGACGGTTGCTCGTTTGCCGGATTGGTTATTTCTTCGATAACTTCGAGTCCTTCTGACAACCCCTCGGCAGTATTAAGGACTCGAAAGTTTTTGGTGCTATCCGTCGTGTTGTTTCTTTGGTTTTCCCGCGGATTTTCGCAAGGTCTCCACTGGTTTCTTTCTTCTTCGCGTGGTTTGGCGATTTCTCTGCTTTGCTGCTGGTTACGCATTATTGTTCGGCTGTTGGTTATTTTGTGTTGGTATGCGATATGGTTCTCGGTGGACAGGTACCAGTACTTGCGCAATCGTATCGATGCCTAGCGTCCGTATTGTCGCTCTCACGTCGTCCGAACATGCCTCTTTATTTACTGTACAATTTCTTGTTCCGAAAGTCTGGGAGTCAAATCCGTCGCCAAGCCTATCATTTCCAGCGCGTATCCCAGACGAGTTTGCTTTTTGCTGAGATCGCACCAGTCATAATCAAGCTTTATTTTGATATTGCTTTGAACATCCTCACTCCAAAACCTTCTTTGGAATTCGCTCTCGAAATGTCCCCAGTCGCGAATCGTTGGTCTGGTGATATTCCACCAACTTCGCGCTAAACCACACATGCATTGGTTGATAATCAGATTGAATTGGTAACGCAGGACGGTAGCCACGTTAATCGGTTAAAAACTGCATCGCATGTTCTTTAATGTTGCGCAGGTGGCCGTGGTGTTGCTCGGACCTAACGATACTTCATTTTGTGGATTTCCGAGGTTGTAATTTGTCTCTGTAGTCGCTCTTATGCCCATTGTATCCTTCACGTTACATCCGTACTGAGTGTGCGAAGGTGTTGCTTTTTCAGCAAGGCATCAGAGTCTTGCTTGCTCCTGACCTCTTCGAGAATCAGAAACGATGACTCCATTGCGAGATGCTGCACCGCTTCATGTGGAGGCAGCATAATCAACGGGTTAGGTATGCATATCGTGCTATTTAGGATACCATCCCGATGGGGTTCGGCTAATTTTCGTAACCTGTCTCGAACCGTCGTCTCTCCAGTACTTATCCGTGGAATCGTACCTGTTGCTGGATTTGCAAAGGCACTTCCAATCGAAGGTGCGGTGTTTTTTCTAACTTGTTTCAAAATATGTTTCCCTGTTTTACGAATATCCCGTCATTTTTCTCTGGAACAAAAAAAATCGTAATAACTAAACTTTTATTCTCTAGGACATCACCAAAGAGGTCGATGGCTTCACGCCCGGGCCCATTTTAATGCGCAGGCCCGAGTTGTTGATCTTTTGTATCAGCTGGCCAACTCGTTTCGCGGTCGTGGAAGGTCCGCACTCAGGGATGAAGAGTTTTAATAAAACAAAAAATGAATAATTACAATAAATTTCTAGAAAAAAATATTGAAATCTTGAGATTTTTTTTACAACTATAATACTTACCTTTATCTTAACATAGGTATTTCCTATCTTAGAAAATTGGTCTTAAAACATTCGTAAAGTTTATTCACAAAAATATTCTTACCTCACGTAGAAAGTTAATCCCTCTGCAGATGCCATGTGATTGAAAAAAAATTCAATTTATACGCATGCGCACTTCATGTCACTTTAACCGCTGGCCATAAAATTAGGGTAGTTCCCTATGCTGCGATGCGCGCGCCTTTTCGTTACGGTCGTTCCATGATGTTCGTAATAATTCAGACGCATGCGCCAACTAGGGGTTTATAGATAGTATTCTGTAGTTACCGGTAATTCAAATAACAACCAATAGTCTGCAACTGACTTACAATTTCAATTTTCTACCAAGAACGACGCTTCACAGATTTTGTTATCGACCGAGCAGTAACACATCATCTTAAAAACATCAGGTTTTAAAATTATGTGCTATATGTTGTCTGTCTCTGTCAGATTGTCATAAGTGTGAGTGAGATAGCTGAATCCTCCCGAAGCGTTATTCTCCGGCACGGTTAATTTTTCGAATAAAAGGCGAGAAGTACTGACTCTATATATACTTTTTACACGCAGTCAGTGTGATGTATGCAAGGGGCAATGACAATGGTTCACCTAGCGAGGTGTGTATACAGTATGGAAGACTGTGTGAGTGAAGTATATGTGTGTGTGTGTGTACCCGCGTAGAAAAAAAGAATCTTGTGAAGAATCTTTTAAAGAATCTTAAAAAAAGTCTTGAAAGAATCTTTAAAGGAATCTTGAAAAGAATCACGTATAGGATCCGGAGCAGGACTCTTTTCAAGATTCTTTTCAAATTTTTTTCCAGATCAAAACTCCGAATTTTTGTAATTTTTTTAGTTTAATTCAGTTGATTAGTCATATTTGACTGATCAGATCCGAAAAATAGCGTGATTTGATCAGATTAAAGCGATAAAATGAGAAGAAAAAAAAATGTTGATCGTGGGACTTGAACCCAGGTCCCTCGGCGTACTATCCCGTTATCTTATCTATTCAACCACATCATCTTTCTTGGATAGCAGTAAAATTAAATGATATATGAGTGTCTCTTGCTTTTTCAGAACTTTGTTTTTTTTTCGGAAATTACGACGCGATGCGCGTTACCACTTTGCACCGTTTCACAGTATCTAGTTTCATTAAGAATTCATCTTTCACATTCAGTTATTGCTCCCTCATAAAAGAAACTTTATTTGCGAGAAAACATACGTTCCAAGATTTTCAAGTCAGGACACTCAAAATAGTCCAGAACGTCGAGAAAAGTGGTTTAGAAAAAATAAATAAGTGCATTCCGCAAACCTAAACCTTAAAATACATGAACCTGGTCTTCAAAAGTGTCCAGGTTTATTGCTTCGAAGCTCTCAGTATCCAGATTGACCTCTCCATAGTTTTCGGTGTCCAGGTCGACCTCTCCGTAGTTTTCGGTGTCCAGATCAACTTCTCCATAGTTGTTGGTGTCCAGGTCGAACTCTCCATAGTTTTCGGTATCCAGGTCGATATCTCCATGGCTTTCGGCGTCAGGATCGACATCCCGATGGCTTTCGATGTCCAGGTAGACATTTCTATGGCTTTCGGTATCCAGGTCGATATCTCCACGACTGAACATCAGGGTCGACATGTCCATAGCTTTTGGTGCCAAGTCGATATTCCCATGATTTTCGATGTCCACGTCGATATTTCCATAGTTTTCGGTGTCCAGGTTGATCTCTCCTCAATTTTCAGCGCCCAGGTGGATGTCCAGCACCTGGACACCGAGAAATATGGCGAGGTTCACGTGGACACCGAAAACTATAGAGAGGTCGACCTGGACACCGAAAACTATAGAGGGGTCGACGTAGGTACCAAAAACTATGGAGATGTCGATCTGGATGCCGAAAACTATGGGGAGGTCGACCTGGACACCGAAAAGTATAAAAGGGTCGACGTAGATACGGAAAACTATGGATATGTCAATCTGGATACCGAAAACTATGGAGATGTCGACCTAGACACCGAAAATTATGGAGAGGTCAGCCTCGACACTGGAAAAAATAGAGAGGTTGACGTGGACACCGAAAATTATGGAGAGGTCGACCTCAACACCAAAAACTATGGAGACGTTGATCTGGATACCGAAAACTATGGTGAGGTCAATCTGGACACTGAGAGCCTCGAAGCAATCAACCTGGACACTTTTGAAGACCAGGTTCATGTCTTTTAAGGTTTTTGTTTGCGGAGTTTAATTATTTATTTTTTCTAAACCACTTTTCTCGACGTTCTGGACTATTTTGAGTATCCTGACTTGAAAATCTTGGAACGTATGTTTTCTCGCAAATAAAGTTTCTTTTATGAGGGAGCAATAACTGAATGTGAAAGATGAATTCTTAATGAAACTAGATACTGTGAAACGGAGCAAAGTGGTAACGCGCATCGCGCCGTAATTTCCGAAAAAAACAAAGTTCTGAAAAAGCAAGTGACACTCATATATCATTTAATTTTACTGCTATCCAAGAAAGATGATGTGGTTGAATAGATAAGATAACGGGATAGTACGCCGAAGGACCTGGGTTCAAGTCCCACGATCAACATTTTTTTTTTTTTTCTCATTTTATCGCTTTAATCTGATCAAATCACGCTATTTTTCAGATCTGATCAATCAAATATGACTAATCAACTGAATTAAACTAAAAAAATTACAAAAATTCCGAGTTTTGATCTGGAAAAAAATTTGAAAAGAATCTTGAAAAGAGTCTTGCTCCGGATCCTATACGTGATTCTTTTCAAGATTCCTTTAAAGATTCTTTCAAGACTTTTTTTAAGATTCTTTAAAAGATTCTTCACAAGATTCTTTTTTTCTACGCGGGTAAGCTCGGGAGTCGAGCAGTCGCTGCGTAGCGAGACACGGGGAAACATGTGCCCCGACGCGCTGCTCATCAATATAAGAATAAATCTCAGCTTATAAGAATAACTGTGCATTATTGATTCAATACCTTTCCCAATACGTTACAATTGGCGACGAGGATTAAAGTGTTCTTGTGCGTGGTAACTAGTGGAAGTGCAGGACGTGCACGCGGCTTGCACGGGCTACTAATACGCACCATCAAGTGGTGCATTCTCGGGCGGCGCAGCACGACCCGCCAAAAACCGCATGAGACTCGCGGCAAAGTTGTCGACGAAAAAGTGCATGAAAGCATTGCTCAGCATCAACGCAGCTTAGAGGCAGACCAAATCTGAAGTCACGCGACACAAGGCAGAACGTCGAACCGGAGGCGGCCATTACCGACAGATATCTTGTGACACGGGACGAGGAGATCCGTGCGTCGCTACATAATACGCGCGCGCTCGATTCCGGCAAAATTCGCGCGTACAGAGGCAGCGTGAAAACAAGTTTTTCTAAGGTAACACTTGTTTGTTGATAAATTGGTGTCCACCAATTTATCAACAAACAAGAAAGTAGTGGTAATGGTGACGAGTTAGTTGAGGCTCAAAGACAATATTCGAGTGTTCATCGTGCATCCGCGGAAGACAATGGAATTCGGAGAAAACTAAATGGAGTCAATAGATTTCTCCCAATTAAAAATACAATCATTGAATAAAATACAATTAATCGAAATTATCTCGCGAGTTCCTATAAACGTAGCGTGTAGTGTACTCGGAGTCGATGATTTAAGAGTTATTTTACGTAAATTACGAAATCTCCAAGCGACACAAGGGAGTGTCGAACAAGATCAAGAACACCAATCCTCCACAAGTACAGACAGTAAGAAAGACAGAGATAGTGAGGAGGCAGGCGACCTAGGCGCCACAGCAGTAATCCCAGAAACCGGAGATACTGGACCCAAACGGGTTCTCGAGTTTGAAATGGCTGATCCCATGTTTAAAATGGAGTTCGACAAGAACAAGCTAACCTGAGAAGAATACGTCGATCGAATGACGCTGTATTTCATCGCAAAAGAAATCACAGATGAGACACGCAAAGTAGCGCTATTCGTGACGATGTGTGGAGTTGACACCTATAGACTTATTAACCAACTGTGCGCACCGGAGAAACCAGGCTCCAAAAACCTTGACGAAATAACCCGACTCGTGGCAGACCATTTGTGTCCAAAGAGGAATCAAAAAATGGAGCGTTGCATCTTCAACAAGGCCGAGCAACAGCAAAGTGAGTCCGTCAGTGAATTCGTAGCCCGACTGAAGAAACTTTCGATCCATTGCGGGTTCCCGGATCTCAACAACGCATTGTGCGACAGATTAGTGTGCGGCATCTCGAATCACGACACGAGGGTGGCTCTCTTCAGCGAAACGAACCTGACGTTCAGCAAGGCGGTGGAAATCGCAACGACCAGAGAGACAGCGGTGAAAAACGCAACCAAGACACAAAAGCAGTCCGACAATACGTCAGTGCAGCACGTGGGGACACACCAGCGCGGCAACGGGGGAAGATCTTCATACAGCAACCACGGCGGTAGATATAATTCGAAATCAAACGTGACTCAGAAACGCGAGAAAATTTGTTACTGTTGCAGCATGCGCGATAGCCATACAACAAAAGACTATGAACACCGAGATAAAGCCGTACGCTCTTTTTGCCACAAAAACGGCCACTTAGAGAAAGCTTGCATTCGAAAACATGGGAAAAAATCTCTGTTTCAGAACGATCAAAAGAGTTCAAGTAAATTCGATAAAAAAGTTCATCATGTACAAAATGATTCAGAATCAGAAGACGAAGACGAGAGTAGTAGTGAGAGCATTAAGGCTATTAATAATTCTCGGGGAGCAGGATCAGAGTGGGATTTTTAACCAATAATTTCCGAACTCATTAAAAATAAAATGGCAACTTGCGGCAAAATTATAGCAGACCCGTTAATGATTCAGGTAGCTATTAACGACAGGGTGATAGAAATGGAGGTAGATACGGGAACTTACGTAACTGCTATGTCGGAATATGACTGGAAAAGAATGTTTCCGAACAGAGAATTAAATAAAAGCGATTTTCTTTTGACAACTTACCGGGGTATACCGCTACCACCAATAGGGAAACTCAAATCACAAAAAGTTAGCTATGTCCAAAAAGAGAAATATTTGGATATTTATGTAGTACAAGGGAAAGGTCCAATACTAGTCGGGCGTCAATGGCTCAAAGCTTTCGGCCTTTGGCCAATAAAATTAGTTTCCGACGAACCAAACAGCAAAATTCTAAGCATCAACAGTAACGATTTGAAGGAAAAAATGCTAGCTAAATTTCCGACGCTATTTTCCAACACGCAAGGGTGTTACACAGGGAGTAAAATACACTTAGTTTTCAAAGAGGGCGCCAAACCAATCCAAATGAAACCGCACCACGCGCCTTTTGCCTTAACTTCAAAAATCTCGAACGAAATTGAGCGACTGGTATCATTGGGTAACTTAGAGCCAGTCTCATGCAGCAAATGGGCGACACCCATTATCCCGGTACTAAAAAATAATGGAGAAGTAAGGATATGCGGTAACTTTAAGCTCACGGTAAATCCGCAACTGGTAATTAAGCGTCACCCAATACCACTGAAAGAAAAAATTTTCAATACACTCAGAGTAGGTCGACGTTGGTCTCAGATTGATCTTAAACACGCATTCATGCAATTCGAGCTGGATGAGATATCCTGAGAAGCGTTGACAATAATCACACACGAGGGATTACACAGGTACACGAAGCTAGGGGAAGGCGTAGCTTCCAGTCCCGCAGAATGCCAGGACATCCTCGAGGAAACCCTAAAAGGAATAAAACATACAGAAATTTACATCGATAATATATATTGCACAGGCCAAACTGATGAGGAATACGTTGAAATCCTCACAGAAATCTTCTCACGTTTAGACAAGGTTGGCTTACGAGTTAACGTATAGAAGTGCGACTTTTTCAAACACGAAATAGAGGTTCTAGTTTACATGATCGATGAAGAAGGGTTAAAACCCAGTCGATCCAAAAACAAAGCAATTAATGACGCGCCAACTCCTCAGAACGTAAAAGAGTGAGAAGCTTTTTTAGGCTTAGTTAACTTCTACGAACGTTTCCTAAAAGACAGAGCAAAATACGTTGGACCGCTGTACGAACTTTGTAAGAGGAAAAAATGGGTTTGGTGTAACGAATGTCAAAAGGGTTTCGAGTGGGTAAAAAGCCAAATCACATCAGACAGAGTATTGACTCTGTTCAACCCCGAGATACCATTAGTCTTAGCATGCGACGCGAGCGACCGTGGCCTATCAGCAAATTTATCTCACCGCTTCGAAGACGGCTCAGAGCGACCGATAGCGTTTGCATCTAAGATTATTCCCAAAAATGAACGACACAGAGCCATAATCGATAAAGAAGCCGGAGCAATAATATTCGGATTCAAGAAATTTTATCAATACGTTTTCGGCAACCATATCATCCTAAAGACCAACCATGAGGCACTGAAGTTCATTTTTGGAAATAAAAATATATCAACAATGCTCCACAGTAGGTTGCAAAGATGGGCATATTTTCTCTCGGGTTACAGATACATGATCGAAATAGTAAAGTCAAAAGCAAACGGCAACTGCGACGCCTTATCACGGCTGCCCATAACAGACAATACCAGAGTGTTCGAAGCCGAGTATAGTAATATCAATTATATACAGACGAATGCCCAATTGTTGACTTCCAAACGGTAGTTACAGCAACTAGCATCGACAAAATACTGAGAAAAATTATCTCTTACATCCAAAACGAATGGCCGAAAAACGACAAATTGTCGAATAACGAGAAAAATTTCCACGCTAAACGAGGCGAGCTGAATATAGAACAGGGATGTTTATACTGGGGATATAGATTGGTAATACCCGAGTCTCTACAAAACAAGATGTTAGAAGAATTGCACTCATCTCACGTAGGAGTTGTTAAGATGAAACAAATGGCCAGAAACTATTTTTGGTGGCCGTATATGGACGCGAAAATTGAAGAATTAGCAAATACATGCAAAATATGTCTCGAGTCACGCGCAGAACCCCCAAAAGTCGCACTAACACCGTGGCAATGGCCAAGCAAACCATGGTCCCGTATACATATCGATTTCATGGGTCCGTTTCATGGCTGTATGTTTTTGATAATTGTAGATGCTCATACAAAATGGCCCGAGGTGATAAACATGAAAAAAAAACACTACGGCAGCTAAGCTAATTGAAGTTCTAGACGGAACTTTCAGTAGGTTCGGATTATCAACACATGTTGTAAGCGATAACGGCGCGCAGCTCACAAGTGCTGAAGTTCGAGCGTATCTGAAGCAATATAAAATCAAGCACACCTTTTCGGCTCCTTACTATCCAGCCAGTACCGGCGCTGCAGAAAATATGGTTCGCACAGTAAAAAGCAAAGTCGATAAAATGATCCGAGACGGGCATTCGTTAGAATTTTCAATCAACAGATTCCTCACCGACTACAAAAACACAACCCATTGTACAACAAATCAGACCCCCGCACAGTTAATGTTCAAACGAGAATTAAGAACGCGTTTCGATCTACTAAAAGTGGATCCGAGAAGTATAATAGAAGCGCACTAATACGATCAGCATCGTTTCAAGCGGGGAGACAGGAAAATCGAGGTTAAGGCGGGCGACGTAGTTTACGCAAAAGATTATCGCAGAGACACGACAAAAAATTCAAGAGCGATCATCGTAGAACAACTGTCACCTATCATGTACACGATTCAGTTTCAGGATGGAAATGTTGCTAAACGGCACGTGAATCAAATTGTTCGTACTCAGGTAGGCTCAAAGGTAAGAAGAGGGGAGGATATAGATAGCGATAGTCCTGTAAGCGATAACATTGTAAACAACGAACGAAGTGTGAACGCGAAAAGGAGCAGCGGGAAAAGTGCGAGTGAAAACGCAAAAGTGTTAAAAGGCGATAAAGTAGAGTGTAACATAAAGGGGCGCACTAATCATAACGCACCTCGGCGGCCAGCCAGATTGGCACAAAAGCGAGAGCCTCCAAACTAAGAAGAGGGGAGTGTGATGTACGCAAGTGGCAATGACAATGGTTCACCTAGCGAGGTGTGTATAGAGTATGGAAGACTGTGTGAGTGAAGTATATGTGTGTGTGTGTGTGTAAGCTCGGGAGTCGAGCAGTCGCTACGTAGCGAGACACGGGGAAACATGTGCCCCGACGCACTGCTCATCAATATAAGAATAAATCAGCTTATAAGAATAACTGTGCATTATTGATTCAATACCTTTCTCAATACGTTACAGTCAGTACTTCTCGTCGTTTGCCCAAAAGATTAATTGTGGCCAAGAAGAACGCTATACAGTTTTTGTTACCGACCGAGCAGTAGCACAACATCTTAAGGTGATGTGCTACATGCCGTCTGTCTCTCTCATACTGCCATAAGTGCGAGTGAGATAATTGAATCTTCCCGAAGTGTTCTTCTTCGCCACGGTTTATTTTTCGTATAAAAGTCGAGAAGTACTGACTGCAGAGTGTTAAGACGCAGTCAGTACTTCTGATATTTTGAGTGAAACATAAATTGTGGCCAAGAACAACGCTTTACAGTTTTTGTTACCGACCGAGCAGTAGCGCTTCATCTCAAGGCGAGGTGAAATATTCATGAGTGCGAGAAGGATAGCGAATATCTTTCGGAACAAGAATTCTTAGAAACTGGATATTTTTTGGGAAAAATGAAAGTTTTACACCATGCAGAATTAAGAGACCATTGGTGTAAAACTTTTCTTTTATCAAAAAACGAACGGTATCGTCAGAAAAATTGTTTACAGTATTTGTTACCGACTGAGTAGGTTTCACCTCGCCTTATGAAATACCGCGTTCGGTAATAAAAAATGAAATTAACTTTTTTTACGCATACTGACATTTGACAGCTTCAAAAAGGGTTTCGTCAAATGCTCCAGTGATATTTGCATTCGATTAAACATTTCTTAAAGCTGTTAATACAAATTTGCGTAAAAAAACGTTGTTTACATTTTTTGATACCGATTGAGACCGCAATGAAGGACTGGATGTTGCATGCTTTTAAAATATATTTCATTCACAAAATTCGATTCCAGTAATACAATCGTTAGTATTGACCAAAGGGTACGCCCGTATATAATGAATAAAGTCTCTGGTTATGAAACCAGTTATTTGTAGCGCTATTTAATCGTGTTTCCAAACCCTCACATACCGAATAGTGTATGACAACCCCTTGAAGAGCAAGTGTAATTACCTACCTTACTGACAGATAGCGAAATATCATGTTAAGGTAATGTGCTACACTGGCCGATAAGGCGCAATAAGACCTTACCTCGTATCAACTTATATTGAACCAAAACTGGTAATAATGTTGCTGTGGTTTCAAACATTGCAAAAAGTTGTGAAATCCCCCAAAAAAACTCAATGCGTAAAAAACTTTAGACAAGTACATTTACGTCAATTAAATTCGATGTACGGCAAATGTTTTGAAATCAACTAAAAACATGTACGTGTACAAGTACATTGTTAATTATCTCTCTATATTATAAAATTATTATCTCTGTGTCAAAAATCGAGGGACTTAGAATAATTCGGGCTTGGGGCTTATCCGAAGGAGGTGGGGCTAAAGGCTTGGGGCTAGCCCCACCCCCTTTCGCCAAGCCCTGAGCCTAAATTATTCTGTCCCTCGATTTTTGACACGGCGACGGCGGCGGCGGCGGCGAGATCTTTTTATAATATAGAGAGATAATTAACACGTACATGTTTTTAGTTTATTTCAAAACTTTTTGCGTACATCGAATTTAATTGACGTAAATGTACTTGTCTAAAGTTTTTTACGCATCGAGTTTTTTTGTGAGATTTCACAACTTTTTGCAACGTTTTAAACCACAGCAACATTATTACCAGTTTTGGTTCAATATAAGTTGATACGAGGTAAGGTCTTATTGCGCCTTATCGGCCAGTGATCTTTTTATAATATAGAGAGATATATATCTCTATATTATAAAAAGATCTCGCCGCCGTGTCAAGAATCGAGGGACTTAGAATAAATCGGGTTCGGGGCTTGGCGGAAGGGGGTGGGGCTAAAGGATTGCCTTTCCGACAAGCCCCGAGCCCGAATTATTCTAAGTCCTTTTCCAAAAACATAGGCCCCCAAGGGTGGGGGGCGATTGCGGGCGCGCGCAGCGCGCGACCCACAATAAAATCCTAGTGTATATATATATCTCTCTATATTATAAAAAGATCTCGCCGCCGTCGCCACCGCCGCCGCCGTACAGGATAGTGCCTCATGGGCCCCCGAGCCTGGATTATTACAAGTCCCTCATGGGCCCCCGAGCCTGGATTATTCTAAGTCCCTTATAGGCCCCCGAGCCTGGATTATTCTAAGTCCCTTATAGCCCCCCGAGCCTGGATTATTCTACGTCCCTCATGGGCCCCCGGGCCTGGATTATTCTAAGTCCCTTATAGGCCTCCAAGCCTGGATTATTCTAAGTCCCTTATAGGCCCCCGAGCCTGGATTATTCTAAGTCCCTCATGGGCTCCCGAGCCTGGATTATTCTAAGTCCCTCAAGGGCCCTCGAGACTGGATTATGATAAGTCCCTCATGAACACCCTGATTACCCAAAATCCCCTGATTACCCAGAATTTCGCATCTGTTGTCATCACAGCCGTTGTCATAGCAACCGTCTCTATAGAAATCGGCACCATAGCAACCGTCTCTATAGCAATCGGCGCCATAGCAACCGTCTCTATAGCAATCAGCGCCATAGCAAACGTCTCTATAGCAAACGGTGCCATAGCAACCGTCGCTATAGAGACCGGCGCCACAGCAACCGTTGCCATAGCAATTTTTTTACAGCAACCGTTGCTATAGCATATTTTGACTCACCAACCGTTACCATAGTAATTGTTTTCATGGCTATTGTTGTTATAATGGCAAGTGCTATGGCACAGCGAGATATTTTTTCATAATAGATTGAAAGATCTCAGTAAAGCATTTGAAATATCCGGGGATTGGTGGGCTAAGCGGGCAGAGGGGACAAACAACAGACGATAAGGAGGGTAAATAAAAGGCAATCGGGAGGTGAAACAAAAGACAAAGAGGGTAAAGAAAGGACGATCTGAAAGTGAAATAAAATACAATCGTAAGGTAAAGAAAAGACGATCGGGAAGGTAAACAAAAAATGATCTGGAGGGGAAACAAAGGACCAACTGGAAGGGAAACAAAGTACAATCATAGGATAAAACAAAACGTGATCGGGAGTGAAACTAAAGTTCATCGGGAGAGGACACAAAAGACGATCAGACGGCAAAATAAAAGATGATCAAGAGGGAAAATAAACGACGATCAGGAGGGAACAGAAAAGGCGATCAGGAGTGGAAACAAACGAAGATCTGGAATGGAAACAAAAGTCGATCGGGAAGTAAACTACACACTATCGAAAGGGGGAAACAAAAGACAATCGAGAGGGGTACATTAGGAGATGATCAAGAGGACTGTCAAAAGACGGTCGGGAAGAGAAACTAATGACAAACTGGAAGGGAAATAAAATACGATTTTAAAGGAAAATAAACGAGGATCAACAGAGGAAAGAAAATACGATTGCGAGGATAACAAAATACGGTCGATAGACGAGACAAAAGATTAATATTTATAATAATCGATTAATATTTATAATAACTAGTAAATATCGGAGGTTTGGCGCGCGAAGCGTGCAAAGGGTCGGAGCCCCCCTATACTTATGTATATAGGCATATAGGGCATTCCATGTCAAGTCTAGTTTTCCGCAGGATAGAGGAAGGATTCCAGTCGGATAAAGGAAGGGTCCCCAAGGGATTGAGTAGGGTTTCCCGTCGAAGAGAGGAGGGGTTCCCGAGGGATAGACGAATTTCAGACGAGTAGTATCATATTGCTGGAATTGTAAAAGGAAGGTTCGACATATTTAGCTGAGGTTTTGCGAGCAAGCGAGCCGCAATAACCCTTTGATAACGATATTTAAAAAAAAACCTCGACGCCGTCGCCGGCACCGCCATGTCAAGAATCCAGCAGTCTGCAGTCAAATGACACACTCAAGCCGGAATTTTTCTATGTCCCCCAAGTGCCCCTGTAAAATAATTCCGTGGATGGTTGATAGTGGATCAGGTGTTGTAAATATAATAAATAAATGGCGTAGGCAGGAATTACATAACTCGAAATAAACACTCTAATTTTTACCCAAAAACTTCATAAAACCCAAGAATTAATTGAGTAAGCCGTTACA